>LOEQ01005194.1:8109-23763 GCA_001685075.1 Bramus lutescens
ATTATAAAGTTAAAATAATTATTATTCTTAAGCTATTATAATGGGAAAACTGAGAGCAAATAAAATTTCGAAGAACTATAGAGTCTAGATAGAAATATCCTCAGGAGAAACTGTTTTTGTTTTTTTTTTTATCGCCCAAACTCTCAACTGTATACCACACATGTTCATAAGAAAATAGAGAATGGGTTCAGGTCCAAGCCTGAAGACCAGAGATTTGTGTGCATCAGTATAAAATGTTCCCTGTATTCCTGAGATTCAAATATAAATTGAGAAACCACGATGCATTTGCAGATAAAACATTGCCTTCAGTTTCATTTTAAGAGATATGTGCGTCCTTGTGTTCCTTGACTACACAGACCATTTACTTTATCATTCGACAAGCTTTGAAGGTATAATTACATAACAGATACACATGCTTGTTTGTGGCTGCTCTACCAGAGTCAAGTGTACCCAGTGATAGGTATCTCTATTTCTTTTAAAGGAAGGATATTTATTTTCATGCAAGAACAAGAAGTTCATGGGGGAAAGCACCTCTGGTTTAGCTCACTATCCAGCAGCAATATGAGGACGAACAGCTACCCACCATTTTGCTTTGCTACCCTGGAGCTGGCATTTTGTCTTTAGGGTTTACTAAAGACACGTTTCACAGAGCCTGGAGTAATCATGGCCTAAGGAAAAAAAAATAATCTTTGTCTCTTTTGTAGTAAGTGAACCCCTCTCAGAAGTACTCCTTCACTCCCAAATCTTTCTTTATATTTCATGGGCTAGAAAATTTCTATCCAAGCAGATCTTTAGGCAAAGAAGTAAACAGCCATTACTTTCTCTGGTGAGTTGGTTAGTGAGGCATTGCTCTTTCCTGCTGCATCAAAGCCTATCCTAATACTTGACCTTATGGAAGAGCGTAGATCTGTAAATGAATACATACGTACATGCATACATATATATGTGCTATATCACACTTGACACATAGTAAATGAAGTATGTCCTTACATCTTTTATATTACTTTATATAAAGTAAATATGTTTATAATTTTATTTTTATGGAAGGTAGTAGAAGGGAGAAAAGGAAGATAGGAGGACGAAAGGGAGACAGGGAGAAAGAATGAAAAAATTTTAGACATGGAATTATTATGATTTTCATGTCAAGTACATATAACACAGAATGAATGTATCAAAAGGGCAAGCATTAGAACTACATTGTGAGAAACTGATTAAAATTAGGTGGCCACTATTTCTTTCTTGACAATATGCCAACTTATTTCACTAATGTATTAAATAACCCTTCAAAATACAGGAGCCAAAATAAAATGTCCTTTGGAGCTAACACTCTTTAAGAGTTTCCAGATTAATGGAAAGTGCCTGCACTAATGAAATAAAACATCAAGACTTTGGCAGGAGGTGATTGGCAGAAAAACCCGATAGCTCGATGCATCTGTCTCCTGAAGACACAAATGGGTTTCTCCTTATAAAAAGGAATGAATAACTGGGGCCGATGCTAAAGCACAAGTCTAGAGAAAAATGACTTTCTAACTCTGCCAGAAGAGGCACATTTTTTCAGCCTGATATCTTTGTGCCAACTGAGATCCCTAGTCTATAGAAAGATAGTATATTCATAGTCCCCAATATTACATCCTTAAGATGCAGCAAATGAAGACATTTTGGAGGGATGTGATATCTTGGTTCTTCTTTCTTGGATGAAGATCATTTCTAAATTCACCATTTTTATTGATTTTTTTCTTATTTCTTTTATTGAAAATAGTTTCTTTTCTCAAACACTACGATCTGATTATAGTTTTCTCTCCAGATCCACTGCCTTTCTGTCTCTCATTAGTAAAGAATAGGCTTCTTAGAGATAACAACAAAACATGACTAAATAAAATACAATGAGGTGAAGCAAAAGCTATCATATCAAAGTTTGGCACATACAGCAACCTAACAGAAGAAAAAGAGTCCCAAGAGCACGAGAAAGAGTCAGAGACCCAAGTGTTCTCAAAGTCAGGAGTACCATAAAAATACTAAAATAATAGTTATATTTATGTAGAGGGCATGGTGTAGCCACATGCAGGCCCTGTATTTGCTGCTTCAGTCTCTGTGAGTTCACATGCTCCTTTATTAGTTGATTCAAAGGATCTTGATCTCCTGGTGTCCCCCATACCGTCTGGATCTTATGCTCTTTCTCTGTCAGCCTCCAGAAGATTCCCTGAGTTCTGAGAGGAAGGATTTGATGGAGACATCCAATTTGGACTATCTCTCTGCACAATGTCTGGCTGTGGGTCTCTCCGCATGTTTCTTTATGCTGCTTGGGGAAAGTTTCTCTGATGATGGCTAGATAAGACACTGATTGATGAGTGTAGCAGAATATGATTAGGAGTCAATTTATTGATTTTTATTGCTTTTACTGAGCTATATCAGCAGTGTTTGATTTTACCCAAGATCTCTGAGTTGTCTAGTCTCTGGGTATTGGTTACATAAATGGTGAGATATTGTTTCCTTCTTGTGGAGTGGGCCTTAAGTCAAATCAGACCTTGATTGGCTATAATCACAAATTCTTCGCCATCTTGGCCCCAGAATATTTTGCAGACAGGACAAAATGTAGGTAAAATATTTTGTAGCTATGTTGGTGTCCACATTTTTTTCTCTTTGGTATACTTCAAAGTACCATCCTGCACCAAAGGGACTAGAACATAGATATATGAAGGCTCCATGTAAGTATGTCCCTTGTATTCCTGATTTCTCAAAGACTTTTATAACGAAAAGTGTTGAATTTTTTTCAAATGAGTTTTCAATATCTAATGAGATGATAATATGTTTTATTTCTTTCAGTTTGTCATGTAGTGGATTACATTGGCAGATTTTCATATGTAGAACCATCCCTGCATCTCTGAGATGAAACTTACTTGATCATGGTAGATAATCTTTTAGATAGGTTCTTGGATTTGTTTTGCAAGTATTTTATTGAGTATTTTTTGCACCTATGTTCATAAGGGAAATTGGTTTACAATTCTCATTTTATTTTAATCTTTATGTGGTTTGAGTATCAGGGTAACTGTGGCCACATAATGTATTGGCAAAAGTTCTTTCTGTTTCTATTTTTTGTGGAATAATTTGAAGAACGTTGGCCTTATGTCTTCTTTGAAAGTCTAGTAGAATTCAATACTAAAACTGAGTCTGAGCTTTTTCTTTTGGGAGATTTTCATGACTGCTTCTCTGTTCTTAGCAGTTACAGGTTTCTTTAAACTATTTATTTCATCTTTATTTTATTTTGTTAAGTGGTACCTATTGAGAAAAGTATCCATGTCCTTTAGATTTTCCAAGTTGCTGGCATACACTTTTATACACTACATCCTATGATTCTCTGGATTTACTTGGTGTTTATTGTTATAGCACCCTTTTCATTTGGATATTTTGTCTCCATATTTTAGTTAGTTTGAATAAGGTATTGCCTATTTTGTTACTTTTCTCAAAGAACCACTCTTTGTTTTTTTTCAGTTATTTGAATTGTCTGCTTTGTTTCTATTTTATTGATTTCAGATATCTTTTTGATTATTTATTTCAGGCTATTTTCTTGGGTATTTTTACTTCTTTTTGTTCTAGACTTTCAGATGTACTGCTAAATTGCTAGTTTGAGATTTCATCGTTTTTTCTTATGTAAGCGCTCAGTGCTATAAACTTTATTCTTTGTACCACTGTCATTGTGTCCCATAAATTTGGGTATGCAGTGTATTCATTTTCATTGAATTCTAAAAATTCTTTAACTTTTTTCTTTATTTATACTTTAACCTAACTTTAAATTGATATAGAATTCTTCATTTTCCATGAAAGTTTAGGTTTTTGTTGTTTCTTTTATTGTTGAAATCCAAATTTAAATCATGTTGGTCTAATAGAATCCATGGGTTTATTTAATTTTTCTTATGTCTGTTGTCAGTTGTTTTTTGTCTGAGAATGTGGTCAGTTCTGGACTGTGAGGTACTAAGAAAAAGATAAATTCTTTTGTGTTTGGGGGAAATGTTCTGTAGATATCTATTAGGTTCATTTGGTTTAGAACATCTCTAAACTCTACCATTTCTCTGCTAGTTTATGTCTAGATTATCTATACATTTGTGAGAATGGGGTGCTGATATCTTCTTCTATTAATATGCGGTGGTCAGTATGTGACTAGAGCTTTTGTGATGTTTCTTTTATAAATACAGGTACCCTTGTGTTTGATGCATAGATGATCATAATTAAAATGTCATCTTGGTGGATTTTTCCTTTGATGAGTATACAGCATCCTTTCCTATCCTTCTGTTTGTTTTGGTTTAAAGTCTATTCTTTTAGATATCAAAATGGCTACATCAGTTTGTGTATTAGGCCCATTTGCTTAGAATATCCTTTTCTAACCCTTTACCTCAAGACAATATCCATCTTTGATGGTGATGTTTGTATTTTGTATTCAATAGAAGAATGGATTTTGCTTTCACATAGATTCTGTTATTCTATTCCTTTGTATTGGATAATTGAGCCCATCAATATTGAGAAATATCAATGACAATGATTGCTGATTTCTTTTATTTTGTTGTTATTGGTAACAATGATGGTTGCTCTGGTGAGCATGTGGGTGTGTGTGTGTGTGGGAGGGTTAGTGCATATTTCTTTTCTTTTGATTTTGTTGGTTTGGGAATATATATTCTCTGTATTTTTAAGGGTATAGTTAGCATCCTTTGGTTGAAGTTTTCCTTGTAGCACCTCTTGTAGGCCTGTTTTTGTAGATAAATTTGACTTTACCTTTATATATTTTATTTTCTCCAGTTATGGAAATTAAAATTTATATAGAGTATATTAGTCTGGGCTGGTATCTGTAGTGTCTTAGAGGGCATATGTCCAGGCCCTTCTGGCTTTTAAAGTCTTCATTAAGAATTCATTAAAAAATTCCACATAAATGTTGGGACTTGTTTTCAGCCTATAAAATTTGTTGAAATTCTTTATCCTGTGTTGCAAAGGAAGAGGAAGACAACAAATGGATGTTAGATGTTAATTTTTAAAGCCTGTATCCACATTAATTATTATTTATTTGAAATCTTACCATTTTAAAGAGTTGTCAAGCTTGTTAAAAATGCTTAATGTGCATTATTTCTGACACTAACACAAAAATATCAATGGTGTATCAGTTTTTTTATGGGTATCATGGAGATTACCCTTTCAATTAATGCTACTAAGATGAATTCTCATGATTTTTCTTCAAGAAGGAAACAAAGTTATTAAGTCAAGGCTTCTTTGTCAATTGTAATTATTAGTGTGATCAAATTGGGCATTACTGGACAACATCGTCATGTAAACTCAAAAGTGAAGCTCAATAAATCTTAAACTAGAAAAAAAATTCAGATGCAATTCTAAAAAAAAAGTTTCTGCACCCCCTAAGCCCCTCCACCTATCCAATAATCCAAATCAGACCAAATTGAAATGAATTAGAAAAAAAAAAGATAGCCCAGTTTTAACGGATACCAATGCTCCAGCACCGAAGTGAGGGGACAGGAAAGGAAGATTGGAAGACTGAAAAACCACGTGTTTGTTCTCGAGGTGGAGGTGCAGTTTAAATACCCTGTGGGAGTGGTCTTGAGTATCTCTGGGGAGGGGTCATTGTTTGGCAGGCTTTCTCAGAAGTGGAGTCTGGACTGAGGCAAATTCTAGGGGAGGGAGCTTGGGATGGAACTTTCACCCAAACACTCCAGACTCTTTGGATATATGGATGCCAGTGTCTGGGGGTGAAACCATAACACAAACATTCCAGAGTCTTTGGGTATATGGATGCCAGGGGCTGGAATGAGTCTTCCACCCAAACATTTATTTGCTACTTATTTTTCCCCCATTGAAGTTTTTAATATTCTTTCTTTATTCTGTGTGCTCTGTGTTTTGGTTGTTATTTGTTGAGGGAACTTTTCTTTCTGGTCCAACCTATTTGGTATTTTGTGTGCTTCTTGTATTTTTATAAGCATCTCCTTCTTTAGATTAAATAAAAAGTTTTCTTATATGATTTCATCGAAAATATTTTCTGGGCTTTTTGGTGATATTTCTTCTTCTTCCTCTATTCCTATTATTCTTTGGTTTGGTCTTTTCATAATGGGCCAGATTTCCTGGATGTTTTTGTCAGGAGTTTTTTTTGTTTGTTTACTTTAGGATTTTGCATTTTCTTTCACTGCTGTATCAATTTTTCTTTTATTTATTCAATGTCTGAGATTCTTTTATTCTATTAATGAAACTTGTCACTATAGTTCCAATTTGAATTACTAAAGTTTTCATTTCCATTTATTTATACATTGGTTTTTTTCTTTATTGCTTTTCTTCCTATTTCAAGTCCAAAACAATTTTATTCATTTCTTTCAACTGTTTGTTTTTATTTTCTTGGATTTCTTTAAAAGATTTCTTCATTTTCTTTTTTAAGGGCCTCTACTATCTTGATATATTTGGTTTAATTGTCGGTTTCTTGTGCTTCCGGTATTTTGGAATACTTAGTGCCTGTTGTAGGATAGTTGGACGCTATTGAAGACATGTTATTGATTGTGTATTAACACTGACATCTAGGCATCCTGGTTTGGGGATAATTATATGACTAGGTGCTGATTTCTAGATTTGTCTTTGCTAGGTAAGTATTTTGGTACTTGGTTTCTGTTTCCTCTCTGGGATTTGCAGAGAATAAGGTGACTCTATGTTGCCTGTTTTCCTGACCTGCTCAGCTGATATGTTCACAGGGAATCCCTACTGGTGTTGGAGGCTAGGATACTGGAATGAGTTGCAGAAATGAAGCTTGGAGAAGGAGGTTTTTGTAATCTATCAGAGAGGAAAGGGAGATCATAGTGTATTTCCTGCTATAGAATTGAGAATGAAACTAGGGGTATTGGATCTCAGGAGCAGTAGAAAAGATGTGGGTCTGCCTTCAGCCTGCTTGTTGCCTTGAGAGGGGTGGCTTTTGCATTAACATGGGCATCCTGCTAGAATTGGAGGTCTGGAACAAACTGCAAGTTGAAGGAGGGAGGTTAGGATCGGACAGTTTGTGGGATCCACAGATGATGTGTGAATGAGATAGGGAAGGCTGCAGCTAACGTTCTGTTGCATTGTTAGGGATGAGAGTAAGAGAGAGGATTGGGGGAATCAGAGAGAGAAAGAGAAGGTCATCCATAATGCCTACCTGATTTTCTGGCAGACCTGGCCTATAGTTCAACAGGGACTGCCTGTTAGAGTTAAAGCCTAGGCTACAGGGATGAATACAGGAGGGAGCTTAGGAGGGGCTGGTCTGTGGCATCCACATAAGATATGGGCAGGGGAAAGGAGACTGAAGTTGGTGGTTTGTTGCAGCACTAGGAACAAAACTGAGAGACTGAGGCTGGAGAAACAGGTTGAGAAACTAGATAGTCTACTGGAAGCCTTTCTGTCTTTCTGGTAGCTTTAGATTTCATATCTTTCTCCTTGATATGTCTATATTTAGGAGCTGTGATTGAGTAGTTAGAAGCTTCATGTACAAAGTTCCACATTTGTGCAATAATTTATTGACTTATCTGTTCTATTTAATTCATTCAATTTCTTAAGAGTTTGTTTCTTTCTGAGCATTATAGGCAGTTATGTTTGTGAAGATGAATGTGTGGAGTTTGAGGTATATGTCAGCTAATGAAGGGAGCACACACTACCAAGTTCCCTCTATGTTCTTCTTCCTTGACACTCTTCATGACTCCCCAGGGATGACATCACAGCCTCCTGTTCTAATAACAGAATATTGAGGCTTTACGGTTACAACAAGTTTATTCAATGTGATTATAACTTCTTGCGCCAGCCTTGTTCTTTGAACTCAGATTTTGATATTCTAGGATAGAGATCTTTCACTGTGAAGTGAATCACAGACTCACACTGTCTGCAAGTACTTACACAGCACTACTTTCAAATACCTCTCATTAGTTAGTAGATCTAGATCTCTTGACTGCTTTAGTGGATCCACATCATTTCAACACAATTAAAAGAATCAGATGTCTCAAAGCTAAGGTCAATTGGTGCTAATAGAAACAAACCCCTGTGTGTACAATATTAGAATTTTACTAAAAGATTTGAACAAATGTACTCTGAGGAAGGACTTTTTCAGCTTTGATAGAAGTAAAATGTATATACTTGGTATATTGATGTTATACTAAATTTGTTTTTTTATGATTATTTTTAGCTCCTCTTTAATGATTTAGCTTTCTCCTGTATGGAATGGGAATGATAGACCAAAAATCTAAGTATGAATGATGCTTTGTCAAAATCTTTTTAGATTTAGCTAGCTACAAGATCTTCAAGTGTATACCAGCCTAAAGACCAAATAGCTCTGTGACGTACATATGGCACATTTCTTTGCATTGCATGTTTGGAGAGACTGGACCAAAGAGGCCAGAGGACTGGCACAAATTGCATTAGTCAAGGGCAGATCATTGAGCTATTTTTCTCTTTGTCTCAACACTGTTTTGAAGCTATTATTGAATAGGACACACTGGTCCTCATATTTTAAAAATGTTTCAAAAATTATATAGTTTCATGTGCATTTCATGTGCTTTGGGTAGGATCAATGGTACATTAAAGTGTTCAGCATTTTCATTTTCTTTTATTAAGTTTCCAGTGGCAAAGAAATCACTACCAAATACCCAAAATTACAAGCATAATTGATAACAGACTGGTGCCCTCAAACTTGTGAGTCAAAATTAACCAATTTGTGTGTAAGTTTATTATCTCTGGGATTTTATTACAGTATTAGAAAGTCAGCTAACAAAAATATTAGGAAATAATGAATGAAAAGATACATCCAAGTGTACACGTACACATAATATTAAACTATTCTGTGGGTATGAAAGAGAAATAGCTCCTTGATCACATCTGAGAATAATATGCCATGACTGTGATATAATTTTTAATGATTTATTTATTTATTATGTATACAGTATTCTCAGTATACTGTCTGCATGTATGCCTGCAGGCCAGAAGAGGGCACCAGATCTCATTACAGATGTTTGGGAGCCACCATGTGGTTGCTGGGAATTGAACTCAGGACTTTTGGAAGAGCAGGCAGTCCTCTTAACAATTGAGCCATCTCTCCAGCCCCTGTGAAATAATTTTTAACAATATGTGAATTCATGTCTTTGTTATCTGGACAATATAAAATATAGAGCAAGATCAAAGACAAATAAAATTAAATAACAGTTGTTCAAGGTTTTTAGTTCAGTCTTTTCATTCTGTGCCTCCTACCATATTGGGAAATTTACCATCCTGTATTCAGACATCAGTGCTTTTCAAAAAGTAAACAAACAAAAGAAGATAATTTTTATTATTGCCTTGGTGAGTACTGTATTTCCTAACACTTCCAGTGTATAGACATAGTCCATAAACATAGTCTTCTATAGACCTTCTACTCTCTTGTCCAGTAATAGTCTGGAATGTTTGAACATGGGAAGAAAAATATAAATTCTCTATATTCCATCAAAGTCAGTTTTTAAACACTCATTTGCACATGATGAGCAGTAGTGCACTTATCAACATTTCAGTCGACTAATTATAAAGATCTGAAAAATGAAGATGTTCTGTGGTATTAACTGGCATTATACTGGCATTGTCACTCAGGACTGAAAACTCAATCAAGACTAAAGTGTCATGTGCAAAAATAGAGTAAGGATTAGAACTCTCAAGTATCAGAGTCTTGTCATCATGGCTGCTGGCCAAACAGATGTTAAGAACATCTAAAAATTAGGTCTGGAGAGTGGGAAGTCATCTTACCTTGGCTGTCTCCCTGGTTTAATATAGGAGGCAAAGACATGTTTTGTTGTTGTTTGGTTTTGTTGCTGTTTTTTTCACGTGACAAAAGGTAGGCAGTGGGAGCAAACAATTTGTACATCAATGGGTATTTTAAAGTGATACTGTAGCATACAGAGATGGAGATAAAGGTCATTAGCATACTTGGCTATACTGGATTTAATCACTAGCACAACATGAAAGTGGACATGGTGACAAATGCATCAAACCTCAGCTCTCAGGAAGCAGAGGCAGGAAGATTAAATTTTGAAGGTTTTTTACAGCTGCATAATAAGTTTAAAGATACCCTAGAAACCATGAGAGCCTGTATCCAGACACCAATGTAATAATAACAATAATAATAATGATAATGATGACAAATAATAATAATAACCAGAGTGTAATATAGAATAATATAGCATATTATACACTTTGCAGATATAAATTCATTGATTTCTCAAACCAGCCTAATGATTATTCTGTTAGATCTTGTCACTAAAGAGCCTGAGATGTAGGAGCTGGTGGTAGAGATCAATGGGAGAGCAACTGCCCATCATGTAGGAGGAACTAATGATGCCCAACACAAAGCAACAAACAGAAAGACCTGGACATAAAAGGTTAAATGACTCACACAAGCTCCTGCAGATGGTTTACATCAGAGCCAGGGTTCTGATCCAAGACAGTGAGTAGGCTAAAGTACAGCTTGAGCATTTAAATTAATAAGGCACAAATCAATGCAGTTTCTTCATTTCTGTCACTAAGAATGAACCATAGTCACCTTCATCCTCTTATCAAATACGAAAGTATGCAGCAGTGGTTGTCATTTATACTAACCTTATTATTTGACCACAACAAATATTATTTCAGGTAGCTACCAGACTTTTAAAATCTTATTTACTAGGTAATGGAAACATATTGGCATTAAATAACAAGTCCCAGCCCTCTTCTAGAAAGAACGGTATTATACACTCATCCTAAGATCTGTCCATTTCAGGATCAAGTCAGCAGCCTTTCTTTGTCTTGCTAGGTATTTACCATCCATGACATCAGAGAAGCCAATGAAAGGAGATCTTTTTTTTTTTAAGTCATTGTCTTCACTCTCTTGTAGTCAAACTCCAGAATCTTAAACTCTTGGTCATTACTTTAATTTTTTGGTATAGAAAGACTTTGGGATATACAAAAATAGTAATAAAAAGTATAGATCAACGACCTGTTCAAATCACAGCTTTGAAAACAGAACTAGAACACTTCTGCAGCCATAATAAACCTAATTAGGGATTGCGCCTACCTGTGTAATTCATAGAAGATTTATGTGAAATCTGTTCTGATTCCAATGGTTTTCTCACCGTTGTCATAGGTTTATGGAGCTCTTCACATAGGCATCATATGCATCTCTGCACACGTTCCCTTTGATATGAAGAAAGGAGAGTCTAAAGTCTATTTCTCAAAAACAAGTATTGATATTTTGTAGAGATACATTTCTACACAAAATACGCTTGCAAAGCAAGTTATTTAGGTGAATAAACATGAATTGTGACGTGTATTTTAATACATGGATCACATTAACCTTTTGCCTGCTTCGCGTTCACTCTCACATTTTCTCCATTGCAATTCTATAGGAATTTTCTGGTTTGGGTATTAAAGGTCAGAGGAACAAGTGAAATTGATTTTGGACTGCATTCAAAAGCTGGGCCTTTATAGCTTTGCCATTCTCTCCGTTTCAAACCATCCCTGCTAAACACAGAAACCCCAAATGAAAGCAAAATTCAGCAAATATTCTAAGTGGGATTTTTATTTTTTGCCTCCTTTTTGAAAACCTAAATCAATACTTGACCTTTCCATACTCCTAACAAGATAAAGTAAAGTCTGTCAATGCTATCTCAGAGCTGTGAAGAGTGCTTTAAGATCCACTTGTCCTGTGAACTCTCTCTTCTTTGGGGACCAAAAGTAAATGTTGGGTATATGTATGTGTGTTTGTGTGCATATATATGTACAAATGGTTTTAGATGTACATGTGTATACAAATAGGAATAGTAGATGTACATGTAAGGGTTGCTATGTGAATATGTTGTTTATATGCATGTAAATGTTACACTGCATGTATGTGTATTTAATATGTGTTTTAAGGAGTATATATATATATGTATATGTATATATCTCTGCTTTAGTAACTGAACTCATTGTTAGTCAACAATATCGCCCCATCACTAAATGTGAATACTGCTCCACAGTTTACAGAGTGCCTTCATTTGTACCATGATTTTATTAAATACATGTTTATGTATATATAGCCACATATAGAATATAATCATAAATATTTCCTTAGAACTGAAAAAAGCCAAATTTGTAAAGCCAGTTAAGAGCTGGGTTCAGATTCCAAATTCGTCTTAGCACAGAATTCTAAGGAGGGTCTTCCTCAGTGTACATGTAAGGAGCAGAGGGTCAGGTGAGCCTGGGAATTTGCTGTGTTGCAAGACAGTTATGACAGTAAAAATAACAGGAAATGGCATGCTTGCCTGTGTAATCTAAAGAACACTCTCAAGGAAAGGTTTAAAGTCAGTTCTTTGAAATTAAGGTAACTTATTAGAGCCAAAGTGTTTCTTCAATGTAACAGGAAGAGAAAAATGACACATTTACGGAAAATAAGGAGATGAAAGGACTGTTTTTGGCCCTGTGTCTTATCTCAGGTATGCAGGCCTCTTGACCTCTGAATCAACTGTTCCATGGATTCAATTCCTTTCTAGTTATTTTCATTTTCATTATAACAAACTTCTGGCAGGTTTAGTTTGTGGGTTACATGTGTCTATGGCATCTGGATGTCCCTGATTCTGTTACTAACAAAGGGCTTTGCTGTGTATTAGAAAGCATAGAAATCATGATGTGGGAAAGACGGAGGAGGGTTTGTTTGCAGAATTATTTAACCGAGCTTTAAGGGAAGAAATTTTATTGATACCAACTGAATCAGGATAACAAACAACACTGCACACAAATATTATTAACTCATATCCCTTATCTTAGCCAGCCTTCTCTTGCTGTGAAAGACACTATGACCGCAAAAACTCTTAAAATTGAGGCTTGCTTATAGTTTCAGAGGTTTAGTTAATATTCAGCAAGGCAGGAAGCATTGGCAGATAGGCAGACATGGCAATGGAACAGTAGTTGAGAGGTCTGCATCAGATTGGCAGGCAACAGGAAGAGTGAAACACTGGGCCTGGCTGCAGCGTCTGAAACCCCAAAGCTCACCCAGGACACACTTCCTCCAAGGTCACAGCTCCTATTTCCTGCCAAACAGTGCTGCTCCCTAATGACCCTCATTTAAGTATATGAGTCAAATAGGGGACTTTCCTTCTAAAACTACCACATCCATATTTCTTTCAACGTTTCTGATTGATGTTTGTTTTAAAGTTGGTTTCAACATGTTTGCTATTTTCAGCAAATGACTACACAACACACTCATGTGCACAGATATTACTGTCGGTTAGTGGCATGGAAAATTTCATAATTGAATATTAAACCTATGCATTAACTTATGTTGTAAAGGCTGGTTGCATTGGAAATTTAAGGCAAGTAAGATTGGTTCCATTGTTCTCTTAAAGAAATGTTGAATTTAAACTTGCACTGTACACAGTGTGATGGTAGGTTAAATACACAGTGTTCAATGAGCTCAAGGTGTGTGGTTAACTTTACTATGCGGTATGCCAAAGGCTCAGCCTTTTGAAGGCCAAGAGATATTTTCACAGAAATGCATTACTACAGTTTTCTACTGGGAAGATGAAGGTTTCCTGGCTCTGTCTTCAGTAGCACTATAGACCATCCCTTGTGATTTTAAGTCTGTGCTCATTCTTCCAATGCTTTCTAGAATTGGGGTGAAGGGAAAGGTCTGTAAAGAGATAGAACAGTTACAGAAGCAGTAAGACCCAAAACCTGGATATAGACTCGAAACACCAAATTTGCAAAGTTTTCACTGATGAGAAAATCAAAAATGAAGAGAAAGACCACACCAGCACCTCTGGAAGTCCCATTGATGCCATTCAGAAGACAGAGAGTGTGGTGTGCTCAGAAAGCACACAGCAAGAGATACTGATTATGTAATTTTAATATGAGACAGACTATCATTTTACCTCTATTTTCTCCTTAATTGAAAGAGTATAATGAATGCTCAAATCATTGAACTTGCTGGGGAATTAAATATCACTTATAGCCTGCAATGTGGTAGGTACTCAGAATAGCTCAATTTGCATTCCAACAAAGATTACTGTAGTCTATTGTTAACATGATTTTGTGTTTGTTTGTTTTCTTTGGCTGTATATTAGATATCCATAATGCGTGCCTTTTAATTATTTTGCTGACATACATTATATTTATCTATGAGATACAGAATTATAATTTGACATGCATATTCAAATGCATTGTGATGATCAGATCAAGATAGTATCATTCCCATCTTCTTGGATATTAAGATTACTTTGTGCTAAGAATCTTCCATAGCTTCTCTTCTAGCTATTCTAAATTTGGTAAACAAAAAAAAAATGTTGGGACAGAGTATCACTAGGTCAACCTGACCTAGAAATCACTATATCACATAGGCTGTCCTGTTACTTATAGAAATATTCCTGCCTCAGACTGTAGTTGCCAGTGTTTCCCACCATGACCCTATGCACACCAAGGGCAGAGGGTTGCACAGATCAGACCACATGTGCCTTTGGAAGGAAAGAAAATGCTGAGTTCAGTGGGTTGAGAACACAATAGTGTGATAGACTTCCAGACATAAAAGGAGTATGGTAGACATTCAAGACACACTAGATATCTCTTTTGAATTGGGTATGTAAGGGAGGTGTGCAGATTTAAACAATCTATATGTAATATTTAACTTAATTAAAAATGGAAAAGCAAGGACTTAGAAACTTAGGGTGGATAAGGTTGAAAGAAAGCAATTTAGATTGGAGAAAATTCAGCCTCTTGAATGATGAAACGGAAACCAAAACCTCTCCCAGTGCAAAGAGCATCACTCATCTTCTGTTGAGCAACAGTCCGCACAGAGCTTTGCTGTTGGGTTTTAAAAGGTTAAGATTTGTGAGAAATCCTGAAAAATCAGTAAAGACATTATAATCTTTTTGTGAGGATAATTATTACAGGATATCAAACACATAAACCTCACTTCTAATGGTAGTGCTTTAATTTAAATTATACTGATAATGAAGTTTATCATACTGGAACTACTATAATTTAAAAAGATGAAAATAAAAGTATGTTACTTTTATTGATAGATTCTTTTGTAAACAGGGATTTGCAACATTAAAACGTATTTGTTTAAAAAGTAAGTAGATAGGGGCTTGAGAGACGGCTCAGAGGTTAAGAGCACTGGTTGCTCTTCCAGAGGTCCTTAGTTCAATTCCCAGCAACCACATGGTGGTTCACAACCATCTATAATGGCATCTGGTGCCTCTTCTGTATACTTGATAAGTGAAAAAATCTTTTAAAAAATTAAGTAGGTATATTTCATTATCATTTAGAGAAGGTATCTTTCCTTGTAGTAGAAAGAGTAGGGCTGAGAGAAAACACCAGATTTAGTGGCTTTTGTCAAATGTAGAAGAACAAATATGTCATGTAGGCGGTCTACAATGAAGCATCTTAACTAAATCCCAGGGTTACCCTCTTCCACATTCTTTATTTACTACCAAAATTATTATTAAAACAAAAATCTGCAGATTTGATTTAAAACAAAATAAGTTTGATTATGTGAATATCTTGAAAAACTACAGACCAAAATTTTTATTTTATTTTCTCCAAGGACAAGAACACTGATAAAAGTGAAGAGTTAATAATGGATAAAGAAGGTGTGGCACATGTACACTTTAGAGTTTTACTCAGCGGTAA
>LOEQ01005194.1:27314-43746 GCA_001685075.1 Bramus lutescens
AGTGCAAGCTGGTGCAGCCCCTTTGGATGTCAGTGTGGCAATTTCTCAGAAAATCAGGAAACAAACTTCCTCAAGAACCAGTAATACCACTTTCGGATATATATCCAAAGGGTCCTCAATCATGCCACAAGGATCAGTAACTTTCAAGTGCATCTCCAAAAACTGGCCACAACTTAAACTTAATAAGTCTTTAGCAGTGAGAAGTGGTCCCTTCAGAGAGGGATCTCAGATTTTTGTTCTTGCGGAAGTTAGTTTAGAATAGCCTAGATTTTATAAAACCTTATTTTTTCTCATGTAACCAAATTTTAAAATTATAATTTTACAAGTTGACTACCCCCTGAAACTGGTGGTAGAATTACTTGCAATTTTTAGAAAATTGAGGGAGCAATGTAGTCATGAAGTTGAGTACAACAGCCCTGAAACTTGCCCCACAAAATAAAATGATAATGATGAGAAAAATAAGGAGAAATCACAGATTACTACTTTTTTATAGTAGTCATGATATAATAGTTCCATAAATATTAATTTTCTACAGACATATTACTGCTGACAAAATGAAGAGTTTTAACTTCATTTGTATATGTCATAAACTTAGTTCAATAAATTAAACATTGGTTTGATGATTGACCTGATTAAAGGTGACAGGACAGCACCCAATTTTGCAGAGATAAAGCCTGATTCATTTCTGATTCAATTGTTAAATTTACACACACACACACACAAAAAAAAATAAAAATAAACAACCATTGCTTGACTTTCTGACTTCCTAATAGAAAATATAGATGGTAATAAGAATAAAGGAAAAGATGGAACTTTTGTTGAATAGAAGCTGTTCCTAAGATTCTATGTGATAGTAGGATAAAAATGAAAGATGTATAAATTATTCAAACCATAAAAATGGTCATGACAGAGTCTACAAGACTGAATTCATCATCTGTATTATGCAAACTGACTCTTTGTTTATTAACATAATGAAATTGTAATAAGAGAAAAAAAGATTTAACAAAAGGCCAGCCAAAGTCAGACAGCTGATTAAAAGATGAAAACATGTACAGCTCCCTGGAGCCTAGAGTCCCTTTTAAAGTAGATTCTGAGTGGCTTGTCAAGGCAGGGAGTTTTCCAGAAGGAAATGGCTGTCTGGGGTTAGGTTAAGGGTTAGACTCCCAGTTCTTCAGTGAACTTGTAGAAAAAAAAAATAGTGAGGCATAGTCCAGACAGGCACAGACACTAGATGCTGGGAAGGCTGAGATTTACCATCATTCTGCACTGACTGCAGACACAGTAGGCTGGCAGTCTTCTGCCCTGAATTTGCTTGTCTATCATGGCTATCCACAGCCTCAGTGATAACAAAATAGTAAGCTCAGATTAATATATCAAAAGCCACATCACTTAAGTATTACTTAACAGGTTTTGCTGTTTTTGTTTTTATTTTTACTTTTTAATTTTTTATCGAGTGGGAACAATACAGGTTGTGGTTTATATTTGTTCATAATAATAGTATTTAGGGATATACTGGGAATTTATATCATCCAGCTCAATAACCTCATTTTGCAGCTCTATAAATTGAGGTTTAAAGAGAAAGGACTTGCCCACGCTTACTCAGATGGTGATTGCTAGGACACCCTGGAAACTCACTGAAAACTAAGTCCCAAGGACTCACTGGGCTTTCTTTACAAGTGAATGAAATGAAGATGAAAGTAGATTTGGAAGGTACTGCCATGAGCCATTTTTGTTCTAATATTTTACTTTTGGTAAATTCAAATTTTAGATATTTATTCCTTGTGCACTGACAAAATGTCTTGAAACAAAAACAAAAACAAAAGATTGATAATTTGGCCCAGACAACAGCAGCAAAACATTCTGATGAAGACTAAATTTCTTAATGTTCAGCTATTTATTTCAAAATATCACTTTGGCTTATGTGAAACATTTGAAAATGCATCCTACTTTTGAGCATGGCTGACAGTTTACTACATGGCTCCCTGACACTGTAAATACCTGCTTATGACACTACTGTACATTTTAACATCACTGCCTTTCTGTTTTATTCATAACTGAGGAAGTTCAGATTGCTTAGTTGAGTAGAGCGATGAAAGCATTCATGCTGTACAGGACAGCAAATGCCAGTGGTATCTGCAGTAAATTTGATTTTCCTTCTCTCAGATTCATTTCTCTGACACACACAGTTTAAGCAAGCTGATCATAGTGCTATTATGTAACAGTGGCTATACATACTTTCCAGCTAGTTGTCACTGAGCTAAATAAGCTGGGTATTTAGGATATAAGAAGATCCCATAAGAAGATAAAACAGGATATTTTAGCTTCTTGATCCCATATAAAATTAAACTAAAATCCACTAAATCTAAGGCTAGAAAGTGGATTAATTGTTGGGGAAGCATTCTGTCTGTTCAAATTATTGAATATGCAGGAGTCTTAGTTATTTATTGCATAAATGACATGTTATAAAATTTGAATTAATTACATACAGAAGAATATTGAACAATATATGAAGACTATTTTTGCACTACATATTAAAACCTACATTTTAGTGCATTTAAAAGACAGAGAAGTACAGAGAAGGAAGAAATGTCAGAAGAAAATACTTACTTTTTTAAAATAAAATTATGGCTGGGAGAAAAAGGTTGCCAGGAAGCAAATAAAATATGGTGCTAGAATAACCAATGCCTATGCTTCTTTAAAAAGCCATTTGCCTATGAGTCACTTGGGGATATTGTTAAAATGCAAATTCTGATTCAAGCTGTCTCTATTAGTTCTGATACTCTTTATTTCTTTGACTCCTGGGTGATGCAAGGCTACTGGACTCTGGCAGTTTGAATAGCAAGGTAGTTTGCTTTCAGACTAATGGCTATAACCAAGGGTCAATTCTATCTCTTGCCAAGAAAGAGCATGTATTTGTCAGAGTTTATATATCAAGGGAATGCCATCCAGCCTCACTGACACACACATTGCCATACCTTAAGGAATTTCCACACTTTCTGCTTTTATTAGAAAGTGTTGTGAAAGCACTCAGCTTCTAAAGCTTGTCTGGATTTTCTGGATGATAGATAGAGAGAAAATAGGGTTTTATGTGCAATGGAATTAGGAATAAACAAGATCTAGAGAGACTACACATTGCTAAGGTAGTTGAATTGCTTTTTGGTCCTTTACAAGGCCTTATCTAATAGGACATCTATTAGATAAGGCAATGAAGAAAACTGAATTCTGCCTTAAGAACTGTGAACTTGTGATTGGTAACCTAAATGTTTTCCTTTCCCTTGACACATTGCACATGGATGTTGTGTTAGATCACTCACTTTGCTAAAATAAATATGAACAGAAGGGAACCATTTGGAATTTCTATTGCATTGTATATTTTAAATCCAATTTATCAAACATGTTTTGGTTACTAGGTTACAAAGTAGTGTACTTGGCATGGGAGAGATATAATGACCCGAATAGTAAGTTCCAGGCATTCTAAGTTTGCATACTAAGGAAACAAACAGGAAACTACCCCCAAATATAAGACAGTTTGGCTTTAAACTTACTAGATTGCATGCTTATGTAATTGAAATAAATTGGAATCAGTTATGTCAAGACTTTGGGAGAACTTTTTAAAAAAAGAATTTGAACATGGATTTTTTTTTTCATTTTATCTTGTGTTAGTTCTTTACAAATTTCCTTCCCTGTACTTTGATTATATTCACCTATCTCCCCCCTCCCTGACCCACTCCTGCCTTTCCTACCCACTAACTTTGTCCATTTATCCACATCTCTATCAAGTACAGTTTGTGCTGCCCAGATATTCCTGAATGTGCGTTTCACTGCAGTGAAGCCAACCAATCAAGGGCCCCACCATTAAAGAAAATGGTATCCTTATCTAGGGATGAAACTCATTCCTTCTTCTCTGTGATTGAATTCTGTCTGAGCTTTTGCATGTCTTACAAATGTCACAAATGCTGTGAATTAGTTTTCTTTTTTTTGTTTGTTTGTTTTCAACTCTTCAGTTCTTCAGGGACCTGTCACCCAGTTACCAAATAAACACAGGGCAACTTATTTTTCTTATGAATTCCTGCCCTTAGCTTGGATTATTTCTAGCCAGCTTTTCTTAAATTAAATTATTCTGTCTACCTTATATGCCTCTGAGCATGTATCTTTCTCTAGTTCTATATACCGTTCTTCTTATTCTGTGTCTGGCTGGTTGGCTAGGTGGCTGGCCCCTGGTATCCCCCTCCTTCTCTTTTCGCTCCTCAAACCTCTTGTCCAGGTTTTCTCCTTCTATTGTGCTTTCTGCCTGCTAGCTTCACCTATCTTTTCTCCTGTCTTGCTATTGGCTAGTCAGCTCTTTATTAGGCTAATCACGTGCTTTTAGATGGCAAAGTAATGCAATTTCGCAGAATTAAACAAATGCAACATAAAATAATACAACACATCTTTGTATCATTTAACAAATGTACCACAGCATAAATACATGTAACACATCTTCAACTAATATTTCACAACAGTGGATTCTTATTTGCTACTGACTTATTGTGTGTTGAAAGCATTTTTTTTGTTTTTTGTTGTTGTTGTTGTTGTTGTTTTTGTAGCGATCCACTGCTTATAGCACCTACAATCTTTTAGTTTCTCTTCCACAATGATGACCGATTCTTGGAAACAGAGAGCATGACACAGACCCTGCATTTATGATTGAGAATTCCATAGTATTTTATTCTCTGTACCTTAATCTGCTCTGGATCTCTATGAACATGGATTTTTAACGTGATTGTTCCAAGATACAGACAGGAAATAGCTTCAGATAATATCTTTGGTGCCGTAATAACTGGATGGAGAGCTAATAATTGGAGACAGAGCTTAGCTAGTTCACCTAGCTTTTCCTAGAGACAAAGATGCCATTGTTTGGAGTTCAGCAAAAGTAGGTCTTGTGTTGGACTATTGGAAAAAGGGGTGCTATATCAAAGTTCTACTTCAGTGGCTGAATCTCTCAAAACTAACCTTATCATGGGGCATTGTTCCCTTAGTGTGAAGGAGGAAAAGTCACTTTTATTTAAACATTTTCCCTCAACACATGAGCACGTGACATCTGAGGGAATTTGAAGTGGAGATTGGAAGACATAGATGAATCCAAATCCTTTTCAACCCGCAAGTTTACAGCACTTCAATTACTCTTTGTTGTTTGAACAACAAATAAATATTTCCTTATGGTTACTTTTGAAAGATCAGGCACAATAAAATTATTATCTTTACCCTTTCTGGATATGTAGGTGGTTAGCCAATGATAAACACTTATTCTGAGGCCCATCCTGATGTTCTGGCCTAGACTGAATTAGACTGGGGTCTTATCTAGCTTATTCATCAACCACAAGATCTCAAAATCAATCTTAGATAAAGGAAGATGATAAAGAGGGTTACCCATTACTAATTCCAAGGCCAAGTTTGGGGATGCAGTCAGAAAATGAAAAAAAAATTCAAAATCTGAGAAGAATCTAAAAGTGCTAGAAAATAGTGGCTAGAACAGAGCTTATATATGTTGTTTGTTCTTGCTAAATCATGCTTGTGATGGCTGTATTCTTTCTGGAAAAAAAAAAACACCAGAAAGACCTGAAAATGCCACTTCACATCCTTTATCTCCTTGAGAATGGGGAAGAATACAAAACATGTGCTCTATTATAAATTTTGGATTATGTTGAGTTTCACCAAGTCCAATACAAGGTACTTTCTTACTAGATATTTTTTCAATTCATTCAAATTAATTAAAATTCAAGAAGGCAATTTTGAGTCTCTGATAGTATTTTTATTTTGAGTCACCTGATTTGTGGCTGTTCAAGGCTCAACTTGCCTCCTCTGTGCTTGTATCTGCTGTTGCTGACCCCTGCAATGGCCTTCCTCCTCACTCTGTCTCCCCAAAACACTGCACCAAACACTGTCTTTGTAACTAATAAACATTTAACACTTTACAGGGCCACAATCTGTTTGTGTGAATATTACCTGTCTATTACTTAGTCAGTGATGTGGAATTGTGCTGGGAACTCCCCCAAGCTGGTGAAGGACACTTAAAAGTAATGCCACATGAGCTCAGAATTGAGAATAACAGAGTGTTATTTAGTTAAGGGTAGACTCACAGATCACAATCCTCTGCTGGAATGGGGAACAGCAACCTAATCCTTCAGTCAGAAAAGAGGCTGGATGTGTGCTTTACATTGGCATAAACACTATAAGAGACCAAGCCCAAGTGGGCTGGTATCTTAAAAGCTGAAGAAGCACCTCCCCCTTTTGTTTAAAAAAGAGAGTTCCAAATCCAATACAAAACTATATACACTAGGAACAGATATCCAATATAAGATTAGAATTACAACCAGTATAAACAATATTAAGCAAGGAATGTATATTAAATGTTTTAAAAAACAGTCTATCCTAAGGAGTCTAATCCTTGTATAGGATATGGCTTGGCTAGATCATAAGAGGACAGTAACTATGACTATCTAATCTTCAACCCCATTGAAGGCCTGAGAGGGGAGATAGTATTAGCTATCTGAGAAATCACCCAGAGTCTCATTTGCATCAATAAAGCAACTAACTTTGTCTAAGGCCCAGCATAACTGACAGACTATTTTCCGAGACTGGAAAATTTTCAGAACCATCTTACCCTATCTTGGCAAGATTTGACAGTCTTTTTCCTTGTGTCCTGATTATCCATTTCCAGATACCATGTACTTTGTCAGTGGTGAAGTATGGGTAGTTCCTCGCCCAAAGGCCAATAGTGCCAAGAAGAAAACAAACTCTGAGTGGAGTATCTTCAGTGCCCAACATTCTCTCAGGAATAGATTAGTACTGTCAGGAGCAATCATGTCTCATGTCAACAGAACTCTACCTTATTTAAATGCCATGTTTAACAAATCCCTGATATGGTTAAAGATTACCTATCTAGGCAGAGTACAATCTCTATGTTTCTAAAGAGCCTAATTGATCTGACTGTATGTACAACAAACATGAACAACTATTGACCTATAATATTTAAGACCTGTATAACGTAAAGACTAAAACTTCCTGTCAGAATACTAAATAATCTGTAAACAAATGTGTAACAAATGAGGACAATCACCTCAAAATATATACAATGTGTAAGTATTTTGATTAGAGGTAGGAGGAATATTTAATGCATCCAGGGGGCTGGGGAGGATTGCCTGCAAGTCAGGCAGAGGATGCACATGTACTCAGAGCCAGGAGTTCTGAAACCAAACGGTTGGGTGCCAGACGAAAAAGGACACTAAAAAGAAATCCCACACTAGCTAAGAATTGAGAAAAACAGAGGGTGTTGTTATTTAGGGGTAGACACACAATCCTCCACTGAAATGGGGAACAACAACCAAATCCCACAGCCAGAAAAGAGGTTGGACAAGTGCTTTCCATAGGCATGAATAGTATAAGAGACCACAACCAAGAATGTGCTCCCACAGCAAGCTGGTTAGATGGTTTATGTAAAATCTACTCATATGTAATATACAGACTTTTCCTCCCCTCTCCCTCATGATGGAGTTTCTCTGTGTAGTTCTGACTGACCTGAAACTTTCTCTGTAGATTAGGCTGGTCTCAAACTCACAGAACTCTACCTGCCTCTGCCTCCTGAGTGCTAGGATTAATGTCATATGTAGCCACCACCTTGCTAATTTTCTATTTAAACCATATACAATGTTATTAGCAAATGGTGTTTTAGATTTTGGACAATTATTCTTTAAATTGCATCATATGAAGCACTTACTATTTCAAACTGTCTAAAGAACCTATATTAGGAATGTCAGAACTCAGTTGCCATGACAAATCAACCCTAAAATAAATTAAAGAGCAAAATTAGTTTTCATACGAAAACTGACTCTTTACTGTTTAACACACAACCCTCTGGAGGCAATTTCAGAGGTCAGTCCACATATGTGACAGTACCTGTTAACCATGGAGTTTCTAGATCCTTGTTGTTCAATGAAGGATGAGAATAGAGCCTCAAGGACATTTCTCAATCACACTCTACTTACAGCTCACTAATGTTTACCTTTTGTTTCTCAGAGCATCTTTAACAGAAAGTGTGAAGAGAATCCTGGAGAGGGAGGGTTCTGGGATGTGTCATTTCTGGGCCATAAAATAATTAGCAGATACTGGTGGATGCCGCTGAACAATCACATGTTCTTTGGAGAATAAAGATTAGGTTTAAAAAAGTTATCTCATTCTATGGGAATGATTCAGGCATATGAGGAAAATAGTAATTACAGGGGAGTATTCAGGGCCATATTACAATTTGGCAAGGCCTACAACTCCTGACTCCAGCAGCTACTGTTCTCTTTGGAGAGTTCCTTTTTCATCTAAAATAATTAACTTGAGATTTAAAAATGCCTATGCTCTCTTGTACTCATGTGGGCTGCTTTGTCTTTTTAAATAGAGGCCAAAATGTGTTTTGAAATCAAACCTAAGTCTCTGTTTTCCTTAAGAGAGTGGCTTTGTGGCAGTTGTTTTGTCATAAAATGAAAAGAATTTCCCTTGCTCACTGTGCCTGTGAGGCATGAGGGGCAGAATGAAGCTGTGCACCCTGGTAGCTTGTTCTCCACTAGGTACTTGTCTTTTGTAATGTTTCAGCATTTCTGATTGGCATGGGAAAATATTGAGGCAGGTTTTTGGCACTAGACATAAAAAACAGCAAAGCATAAGCTATTGGAGAAACCTATATCATGAGGACAACTAAGAATTAAAAATAATAAAACCATGCATATTAATTTAGTCCTCAGAGAATATACAGATCCACCGAGTAAGGTTGGCAATAATAGGCTGGATAAAGGAAGTAGGTATGTTCTTCTCTTGTTTGGAACATAAGCTTCTGACAGAAAATAGTAATAAGCTTTAACAGAAAATAACTGGCAAATGAAGACAGAAGTCAGCACATAAAGTCAAGTGTTAGAGGCAGAATGATAAGCATTTTCTAAATATTTTACAGTTTTTTTATTTGCCCTGATTGTTTCCTGTGCAACAAAATCAGCTTTCTAGTAATTCCATTTGTCTTTAAAAATATCTGTATTTTCATCAATATTTAAATCATTCATATTATATTCTAGAATCTCTAAAGAATAAGACAAGGTGATCTTTAGGCTTTCTTTTATTTTTATTTTTTGGGAAGTGAACAGTGAAGACATAATGGCCAATAAGTAAGCATTGAATCAGATGTGAAGTGGTTGTGATTTAGAGTCAACTTTTCTAATGTGAAATTGGCTTTTCAGAATAGGGAGCTTTGAGCAGCAACCTGAAAACAGAGGCAAAAAAAANAAAAAAAAAAAAACAAAGAAAGAGCAGGTTGCATTACATGTAAGTGTCCTGGTCTGGAAAGGGGAGGCATTCCTTAAAAGGATTCTTGAATGCTGGTTTGACTAGGGACTGAGGGAAAATTTCCACATTGATAATGCAAGAGACTCGGTGCTTGATACTGAACCATTTAGTGCCTTCTATCTTATGCTAAATAATCCAGAATTTGTTCAAATGTCAATGGCAAGGCACACAGAGTATAATCTTAATAATATAATAGATGCCCAGATAAAGAATTTCTTAGAAATGGAGTTGGAGATACTATTTTCCTATAACAGTAGACCAGATATGTAGCCAGAGGCACACGTTGGGTCTATGCTGCTATAAAGCAAGTTGCAGCACTCTGCTCACAATTCCCATTTAAATATTCTGCAGCACGAGTCAGAGCAATTCATGCTGGCAAACCAGAAAGCCGCCATTCTTAAAGAAGACTTGCAGTTTTTACTGCACTCCTCTTAAAGTAGTTGTGGTGCCCCTGTAGCAGCCAAGAAACTGCACTAAACTCTGCTTATTTTGTGTTTAGAATTCCTCTCAGGTTTTATGTCGATATAGTCACCCACATACGTTCCAATATTTAGCCAGAAGCTGCCTGTTCGTTTCCTGCCACCCAGACTCGAAATAATCACAGAAACTACATTATTTACAATACTGCTTGGCCAATAGCTTAAGTGTATTCCTAGCTAGATCTTACATCTTAAAATAACTGATTTCTGTTACTTTATATTTTACACGAGGCTCATGGTTAGTTTACCAGCAAGGTTCCAGCATGTCTATCTCTTGTGATGGCTATATGGTGTCCCACTGACTCTGCCTACTTCTACCAGCATTCAGTTTAGTTTTAGCCCTTGCCTACATCTATTCTGCTAAACCACTGACTGAAACATGTTTATTTATTAACCAATAAAAGCAACACATATACAGAAAGTCTTCCCACACCACAAAGTGTAAAGAAAGAAGTTGAAAGCATACTTCTGACAGATATAACTGGTGTCTGAGAAGACCCACAACCTTAATCTTTCTTGTTAGAGAAAAAGATAATTAGTTCATGAACAGAGCGAGATGTATACCAACTACCTTGGCTTAAAAATTATTCTTCTCCCTTGTTCTTGTCCACATGCTAGTTGATCGCAAGCGTTAAGTAATAAACATGGAACCCAAAAGACTGAAATTATAAATATAGAGCATAATTAAAATAAATTTTATTTGAACTGTATATTAAAGAAATTATTTCATTTATGTATTTCTGAATAGGTAACTTTGTTTCCGCTGTATCTTGCAAGAACATATTTCAAGCTGATAGCTCCTAATTTGCAAACAGTATGAAATTTGTACATCCATAAAGCTTGGTGCATATTGATGAATTTAGCTGATTCTTTCTACAGGGGAATCTGAAACTGAATAGAGATTATCATCTTTTTTTCTTTTTGCATTATTAAAAAAGGCTTAAATATATTGACTCTGTCCAACTTAAGCACTAGTGTTTTGTTAAAAAATGTAAAATTTGGGGCTGGAGAGATGGTACAGCACTAAGAAAGAATACTGTTCCTTTGGATTTAGTTCTCAGAAGCCATTTAAATATATTATTCATATCACACAGTACACATATAATTTATTTTAGCTATTTAATAATATTCTAGAAGATTTTAGATAAACAAATATATATATGCATATTCATATGTACATGGTAAACTAACTTTTGACTAATCCAACGATCATGGCTTCTAGTGACTTCAATGTGCTTTTGATCTGCTTTTGGTAAAATTGCTTGGGTTTGCATTTTATTATGATGCTATACTCAGAAGTTGCTGATGATCCGAATTTGACTGCTTTAGCCACATCCATGACGTGTGTGAGTTGAGATTCTCTCCTGATCTTCACATTTTGACCCCACTATTAGCAAATCCTTTACTCATCATTTAGCAAGTATTTCCTGGGTGTCTTTTCTGCAGCAACTAGACAGTATAACGTGCTTTCCTGAACTTACCATTTGCTCAGGTGAAACACACAAAGGTAAATCATCATCATGAAAACCATGAGCAAGCCGGGCCATGGTAGTGCATGCCATTAATCCCAGCACTCTGGAGGAAGAGGCAGACAAATCTCTGTGAATTCGAGGCCAGCCTTGTCTATAAGAGCTAGTTGCAGGACAGGCTTCAAAGCTGCAGAGAAACCCTGTCTTGAAAAACCCTGAGTAGTACTTAGTAGAGTGTGGTCTTCAGAATGAGCAGGTAGCCAGTCTTTGAGATAACTTGCTGTTTGTGATTATTGGCATGTTTGTCTATTGTTAAACAAACAGAGTGCACTAGGGATGACAGAGATTAAACTCACAGTAGCATTTATTCCCTCCTGTGGATCTATGTCTCCTCTACGTCATTGTCTTCATCTATCTACGTGTTAAAGAAGGCATTCAAATGATTATGGGAAATTGCTATCACCTCCTCTTACCACATATCCTAATTTCATCTGATAATTTGGCAATCTGTACATAGATGTCTCATAGACATATCATATTCTTTTGGTTCAAATGAAGGTACTGCCTATCTTCTTTAAAAAAAAGACAAAAACAAAAACATTTTCTTATTTTTCTGTGTACCTAAAATTTGTCAAGTGTAAAATCACTTTAACTAAAGTCTGGGGTCTTCAGCCACTGTTGGGTACCTGAATTCTAAATGTAATGGATCTTTAAATCCTTCTCATCTCGTTCTAATTTTGCCTTCCCCTCTCCTGAGTAATCAATGTACACACACTCTATGTCCCACCTTAGAAGGGTAAGCAATCCGTTTTCCAGGTGCTAGGTCAGCAGCAGTTGAAGAGAAGGCCTAAAGAATCAAGTCTGTATCTTGTCTATGAAGCACTTTCGCTGGATATCTCTTTTTTGGTGAGTAAAGAATGCTTCTCTTTAACACGGAATCATTATTGAAAATTCTGTTGATTTGTAAACTTCAAACGCATCTCACATAGGACTCCCCAGTGACACACTTGCTGAATTTCACTCTGCTACCCTTCATTATATTTTATTCTTCTTGAGGGAATTCAAGTATTGAATATTAATTTTTTTTTCAGACATCTAACTGCTCAGAGTGCAGAAGGGTGATGGTGCTGTGACCCGGATGAATGGAAAACACACAATTCATGAAGAGGAATCATTAACATAGCAGTCATGACATACACATGTTGGTCTCAATCATCTTTTTATGCTCTTGAAATATCATTCTGACCTGTACTCTTTAGTAAGTCATTTGTTAATTCATAGTTTAGAAATATTTGAGCCCAGTAGTTTTCAGGAATAATACACATTTTGCCTCTTGAGGAATATAACATGCTCATGTGTGTGCACATGTGTGTGTGTGTGTGTGTTTGTATATTCATTCTGTGAGGGGGTATAACTGTACAGAAGTCTGTATTGCCTACCTGACAAGAAAAGAAAAGACAGTCAATACATCCTGACTTTCATACTAGTTGCACCCGTAGTCCGTAACCAATCCGTTCCCCCTACATTTGCACCAGGAATGTCTGTATCTCTTCTTTGCAATGGCCTTTCTATTCTGACTTGAATGACATAGAATTTCAAGATAGTTCCTTTGTTTTGTTGATACAATATTTTTCTGTGTAGCCCCGGCATCCTGGCCTTCTTTCTGTAGCCCAGGCTGACCTTGAACTTCAGCTTAGAGATCCACCTGACTGTGCTAGGATTAAAGGTGTGTGCCACCCCCTCAGGCTGAATTTCAAAGTACTTGTAATTTCTGTTCCCCTGATGATTAATGATGTTGAACATCATGTTTTGTTTTCTTTTTTTCCAATATTGATTGGTAGACTGGAAAAGTAATTTAGGCAGTAGAGTAATTAATTAATATAAAGTAAGCCCTGGGTTCAAGTTGCAGCAATGCAAAAATAGATGCAGAAAGAACATAAGTTCAAGATCTTCCTCAACTCCATAAGGAGTATGAGACCAACTGATGATACAGAAAATAAAAATCAAATATTTCTTGCTCATTTGTAGTTCATCTTTTAAGACCTTTCTGCTCAATTAATTTATTCCAAGTTGATTATTGTTTGGAATCTAGCTTGCGAAGTTATTTATAGATGTAAGTATTAATTCTTTATCAGATATATAATTGCCAAAGACTGACAAAGGTGTCTCCCATTCTGCCTGATGCCTTTTCACAGACGGTAATTGCAGAGGAGAAGCATTTTAATTTCATCAAAGCCTGTCTCAATCCTCACAATCTTTGTCTGAGCTAGTAGAATCCTTTTCCAAAAATGCATGCTTGTACCTGTATTTTAAAGTGCTTGCCTATGCTTTCCTTGGACTTCAGAGCTTCAGATTTTTGATTGACATATTTGATAAATTTATACTTTGTGTGTGTTTATGTATATGAGTGCAGGGTGACATAGTTCTACTTTAACTCTTTACAGTGAGTATCTTAAGAACTTTAAAAATAGCTTTATATCCTACAATATGTAGTTTTAATCCATTTTAGTGTTAATAAAGGTTGAAAAGAAAGTTTGAATGTATTTGAAATGTGGGATTTAAAGGGATATAGGGCTGAAAGAAAGGGCTTCAATGAGATGTGGCATAGATTAAGACAAATATTTCTTGAATAGAGAGAAAAAAGGCAAAGTTAAATTTCCTTTGAAATTTCTTACATAAAAGGATTATGATTTTCTGTGTTTCCAAGTGACTTGTTTTCCTTTTGCTTTTTAAATGAATTAAAATTTCTTATATAGCTAAACCTTTGGTAACTTTTTCGGTTGGTGTATCCTGCGGTATCAAGGTACTGTGGTCCTGTTAGCAAACAGGAGTGTCATCAAAATATGCATATTTATTGGAGCTCAACTAAAATTAGATTTGCTGAGCAAATAGATTTGTGCAGCCATCCAAAACATATCACTTTCCAGAATGCTAAGGACTAGTACTGAGAATGGTATTTCCTTGATCCTTTATCAATAGGTTATCATATTTTCAAAATGAGAGAGGTTAGAACTGTGCCCACAGAAAGTCTTGTGATGCACAAGCATAAACCTCTCGGAGTGCATACTGCTGTCTGAAAGGATGATTGGTGAACATCATCACACAGCAAAGAACCACTGTTAGCCCCTGCTTATAATTCATGGTGAGGCAGTTAGGAAAATATGACTGCTTGTCATTATACTGCGTCTATTCTGCTTGCTGTAAGCTGAGTGAATGTGGAATCGTTTGTATAGCAGAATAGCTTTCAGCATGGAAGTAGAGAGGAAGTTTATTACCGGTTTTTCCCTTCCCCTGAGAGAGGGATTTGTTTCACTTTGAATTAGGATACTTACGAAAAGCACACAAGCCACTGTATGGTGTGGTTTCCTTGAAATGAAGTCTAAGTTATAGTCTATTTTACTTCGCCAATTTATCTCCAAGCCACAAAAAACATGGGCACAGATTGTTACCAGGTGCTTGGTTTGTAAATCTGTCACCTCCGTTTCCCTTCATTTCAAAGAAAATAAGGAAACAAGAATGGGTAGAAGAAAATGGAGATATTTATAGGCTACTCCAACTGGACATAGAAAGAAGCCTAATTTCCTTCCCATTGTGCTTGTGTACCCTTTGTAGAGAAAGCGTAGAGATACAGGTAAGACTATGGGCTATGGAGGAGATTTATCTCTAAGACTTTAACCTTTGGGGAGAAGGGAACCTGTTCCTTGCTGCCTCTTTTTGCTTTTGTTGCTCCAGTATAGTCTGAGGAAAACGAGGTGTTTTTGTTTTGTTTTTTAAAAAAGATCCTCCATTTTTGGAAAAAAATGGTTTTTTTTTGGAATGTAAGATTAATCACTTACCTCTTTCTCAGGACTGTGTTTGACAGAGTTCATTTTCGCTAAGTTCACTTTCCCTAATAGGTGTAGAATGGAAACTTCCTATATCTTTTCTTTGGTGGAGTCAGCTTCAGCTACAGACTTTGGCAAGCCTGCTAAACATTAATTTTCAAAGCATCATTAAGAATTGTCTTTCCCGACAGCTCAAGGAGGAGCAGAATAGTCTCTATATAATTCTTCTCTTCTTCCTGGAGTCTTAGCCTGTGCTCATTGTTACTATATGGGAATCAAACTTCAGTAGAATTAATCCCACTGGAAAACTATGATATTTTAGAAGTGAAAGTTGGTGAATGTCCTACAGAGACTTTCTGACAATAGTTACTGTAAGTCCCCATTTAGAAGAGATGATTTAGGGGGAGGATGAAAGAATGGCTGGAGTACAAATAAGGGGTCCAAAGCCCTGATTTGGGGTCTTCTGGTTATTATCTCATCACTTCTCCCAGATTGCTTTTCTTCTGTAAGACAGTATCCATACACCTAGCCATCAGACTACTATTAGACTATATAGGTTAACATAGTACTTGCCCGATGGGAAGGAAAAGGTCTCTGCTCAATAGTTGGTCTAGTACCTTTCTCAATAAAAATAAATAAATAAATGTTAAAAGAAAGAAAGGAAAAGAAAGTGTTTTTAATCCACATTTTATTTCTGTTTTTTTTTAATTTTTGGGTAACGATGAGGTGATGAATCTTTGGCATTCCACAGTGCTTTCTTATTTTCTCCAAGTATTCTTGTTCTCTTTCTTTCCACTTTTAGTACCTATTGTTTCTGAATTTACATAACCACAACTCTGTGGCCTCCACAAGGGATATTTGACTCAAGAATGCAAAGGAGTATTCCTGAATTTAAATGAGAGAACTTTATCAAGGGAAGCCTCTATATCTTTCTCCTCCTTTTCCTGTTTCTCCTTCCAAAAACAAACACCCACCCACTGTGGCTTTTAGACCTTTTGAATGAAGTGACTGAATTAATATGTTTTGGGAGGTGACAGTAATAAACTTGACTTGTTTCTAACTTTACAAAGAAGCCTTTTTTTGAAAGAAGAGGGAAGGGAAATGCAAGTAGAATAAAAGCTGTCACCTCTGAAATTGTCAACAAAGCATCACCATCACCTCTTTATATAGAAAGGGAGATATAATTACAGGAGGAATTTACTCAGAGATTATCAGCCTTGGGGAAAAAGAGAGAGTAACCTGCTTCTTTTAGTCCTTTAAAGGCTCATTCTCTCTCTCTCTCTCTCTCTCTCTCTCTCTC
>LOEQ01005194.1:43795-68909 GCA_001685075.1 Bramus lutescens
CTCTCTCTCTCTCTCTCTCTCTCTCTCTGTGTGTGTGTTTGTGTGTGTGTGTACAGACTAGAACACAGGAGCCCAGAGGTATTGGATCATCTGGAGCTGGAGCTGGAGTTGTAGCCATTTGTGACTCACCCACCTGAAATGGGTGCTCAAGAGGCTCAAGAGAGAACTGAGTATATTCTTAACTGCTGGGCCATCATGACATCCCCACTTTCATCAACGGTTATCTAAGTTCATTTGCAAAAGACACTCAAGACAGTATTTAAATGCCACAGCTGTCCCTTATTACTTTCTGCCCAATTTACATGTTGAGTACCTTAAGCTAGATTCTGGGTGCTTTAAGGGCTACAGTTCATATTATGTGACAGTATCACACATACAAATGACAATAAATAACACCACGGAGTCTCACTTTTGAGGCAGAGTGATGAGATTTAATGAATGCTACAGACGATAAAACTCGAGGACCACAATATCCTCATTTTTAAATAAATTCATCTTCAGCTAACAGACATTCGAGTGAGTACTTAAATGTAAAGTTCACAGCATGTGCATATACATATGCACATATGAAATGAATCTGCTTTTAATCCTGGAAGGGAAATGAACCGATCCCTTCCATACTACTACCCTTTAAAAACTGAGACTCAGAGTGAAGTCTCTGAGAACACAGTTTATAGGATCTAGAGGAGAAACTACAGCTCAGATTTGTCAGACTCCGTGCTTTATATAGCATAAAGAGGGCCCTGAGGATGATTTTCTCTGTGTCACCTGTGGAAACTGCATCATTTCTGCTGCAGGAAAGCTCATAAATAGCTTCCATCCCATCAGATGTAGGAGAAAGTCTGGATGGGGTTAACATGTTCAAAGCAACAATTACTAGCAATCACTAGCAGTAATCCACTCGTAAGGCATGTAACACTTTCCTGTACTGGGTGAAGTCGAACGGCTATCATGGTGCTTGTCTGGAGTTAAAGAGATTTTGATATACAACAGGTCACAGAAAGACCTCAGGATGAATTTGTTGATTTGGTGGGAACATAGCCCGAAACCGTTGCTGATAGGCTCGGCTGAATGCTTGAATCATGAGGGAATGTGACCAACACTTTGACTCAGATGGCTGGCGCTTGAGGACTCCAGCTCCTTCCCTTTGCTTACTACTTTGTTTCCAGCAAATTACTACTCTTTTTGGAGACTTTTTATACTCTTTTATGCAATTTAGTAATTTCTAGAACATGTAGATTGCTGCAGAATCATCTGAGATAGTATTGGTAAAACATCATTCTACTATTGACTCAGAGAGAATCTCTACTATAGTAAATTATTAGATACATAAGTGTAGCATATATATTACAAAGGTTTTATCAAACAATACACACAAACATACAAAAAAGCCTCATGTATATGTTTGTAGAAATTATGAATTTAGCCCCTTGATTTGAGTGACTTCAATTGTCTGAGTAAATCATGCTTTTCCTATATAGGTAATTTATAAAGATTTGTTTTACCAATAGTTTTTATTAGAGCTATTGTTTTTTACACCAGCTTTAGTCTGAGTCAATAACAATGTCCTATGCAATAAGTTCTTGGGGATATTGTGATAATTATATTACCTCAGAAGATCTATTTGACGTCCAGTGTCTCAATGAGAGCCTGATAACAGCAGAGAAAATAATTTAAAAATGATATTTGGAGAAATTTCAATTCTTCGGTTCTTTGTGAGTAAAGATGGTAGATAAATACATAGGCTTATTTTGTTGTTTATAAATTTTATCCATAATATATTAATAATTAATGTAAACTTTATGCAACATTGTTCATTTAAAGATGATTTTCAGAGTGATCTCCATATGAAGTAGCTTCAATTTAGGATCACAGAATCTGGAGAGACAATCATGTTACTGAACAGCAGTAACGGTTCTAAGTGCTATAGAGATAATGACCTTGTTAGGTTCAATTAACTGAGTTTGGGGATAGAGAAGTTTCTTAGAATATTTCCCAAAATATGTAATGCTAAAAGTCAGAGAGCAAAAATATTATGCCCAAATCTGCAAAGTCCCCCAAATAGCCAACAAGGAGACCGAGTCCAGTATGTAAAAGCAAAGGGCCTTTATTTTATGCAAGTTTGCAAACTCAATCTCTCGCAGATCCAACATATTGGAATAAACAGAGAGCCCTGAGTTCAGTTAGAATTGGGTTTTTATAGTAGTAAAGGTGGGGATGAGGGATTTCTGAGGTTTAGGACCCGTGATGGGCTGACATTTGTCTAGGGTTGTCCTGGTGAGTGTGTGTTGGCAGGTGGTCCTATCTGCAATGGTTAGAATGCTAGCATTTCCTTTGGATGGTCTTCCTTTATAAAGGAATCAATTAATATAAGCTTTCAGAAAGTTATAGATGGGTTTCTTACACACACAGAAAATAGGAAGACTTGGGATTTAAAGTATGATTTGCCTCAACCGAAAGAGAAGTTTGGAAGTTCCTTGCACTGTCTGTACTAAACAGCATTTGTTAAATTGCTTTTAGTATGGAAATTCAAAATTACAGAAGTATGTAAGCAGAAAACATAAGGTAAATGATAAAAGGACTGAATTTGTGGACATACTTAGATTCAAGCTTATAAGTCCTAGTTGTGCCAGAAAGATTTATAGAATAGGGAAAAAAATATGAACACTAAATATAACTGGATAAGTATATATATATATATATATATATATATATGAACAATAAAATTCTCAGTATAAATATTAGGCATACACATGAACACACACTAAGAGTTTCAATATGGATATTTAGCAGTCAGTTCTCTCTCACTCTCTTTAGCTCTATAAAGCAATATACAGTATGTTTTGCATGAATATATTTAAGATATATATGGTGTTTTATCTAAATATACAAAATACAAATGGTGTCTGTACGCATAAATATATAAATGCTCCATTGCTTTATATAATAAGCACTTTAATGCATGTAGAAACTACTAACTATTTGATTTCCTGCATTGAATAAAAAGCCATTTTATTTTTATGTCCTCCCCTGGGAAATATTGAAAGCTCAATTACTTGAGAACTATACAGCTAAATTAAATAAAACATTTCTAACTTCAAAATAATATCACTTTAAAAATTACATGCATAGAAGACACACATATCATTCAGAGATAGTTTTAATTTTTATGAAGTGCATATCCTAATGTATTTAAACAATTTTCATCTAAGTAAAATACTTTGAAATGAATACCATTATAAAAATTAATTTGCTGGTAGAAGCTAAACTGCTAGAGAATGTAACATAGAAACTGAAGATTCCTTACAGTAGGATGAGAAGCATGTAGTTATTTAAAAATAATTAGTTCAGCAAAAGTGTATGTGAATGAAAGGTGATAGGAAGGAGGAAAAGAATTAATTTCCCAAAAGGCAATGCAGATGGAATTGTGGTTGGCACATTTTGCCCTGCAGATACACCTGTATTCCCCTGGGCTCTATGTGGAATTAGCATGCCCTCTAAGGATTGTCCAGTGCACAATGACAAAGGCACCTTTTAGACACTCCACGATCTGCAAGATTTCTGAACTCAGGTTTCAGACACTCCATGATCTGCAAGAATTCTAAGCTCAGCTTGGCTGCCCCTTCTTATGCAATTCTAAAAAGCAAGCAGAGAAACACTTCACAGAACCCTAAAGAGAAGTTTTAGGTTATATAATGTGTCCTATCCAGTCAGTACCCCTGAAATTCTTTATTAAGCAATGGAAAATATGGTTATGGTGTGGGATAGGACCATCCAACTCACTTGATGCTTTTGTTATAGCCTTCATGATCTTTGCCCATACAGATTTATGTTATGTTTTTGCTTTACCTAGTTTTTAAAGATTTATTTTCTTCTCCGTAATTTTTGTTTTCTTCTCTTTTAGAGACCCAACTGGTTAAGACCACTTTAACTTTTCTAATAACAAAAATGTGATGGTGCTTTTAACATATGAACCGCTGTTCCCTGGAATCAATAAAATCATCATGATTTCTTCACTGCAAGCATATTATAGGATGGATTGGTAATCATGCCATTCAGGGTCTACCATACCTTCACGGCCCACATTTCTAAGCCGTTGTAATATTTCTCACATTTTCTTCTGTATTTCTTATCTTTTGCTACATCTAAGTATCTTTGTTCCAACCATACTAGTCAGGATTGACAGTTCCTGAATCTCAACTTAAGCTTGGCTACATTAAAGTGCTTGTTTAGTGTTTCCTCTGCCTCGACAGTGATTTTTCTTCATGGCTGTCCCTGTCTGTTTACATTATTTATTACTACTAAAATTCTACTATTATCTTTCATAATTAGATCTTGGTCTGTTCCATTAAGTGAAGTCCTGTGTGTTTCAGCCTGCACATCAATTACCCAGTATCTTCATTCAGACCCACCCTCCTACGTTGTGAATGACTCTTGTTCTACTTGAAGTTCCTATTACAGATTTCAACATAACTGCATGGATGACTTCTTATTAACTGTACAGACATTTTGTTTCTCTGAAATTCCATTTTTATTCTGGTGAAAACTATTTCCTAAAGCAATGAAAGTGCCTGTAGAAAAGAGAGGTGAAAAATAGGCTTTGTCCATCCATGTATGGATTATGTTGTAGTCATTAAGTTTGCGTTGAAGGTTCAATGTTATGGAAATGTGAATATGACATAAAGAAAATTTTTGATAGCCAGTAGTACATATTACTAAAACTTTAACAATAGTATAATAACAATAATTTAATAGACACATATTTGTCAAGGCATAGTCAGTTGCCCTGCATTGTATTTAATGTAGAACAATGTGGACTATCAAGATCAAACCCTTCAGGTGAGCTAATGAAATCCTGTCATTAGGATTACTCAAGTCTAGACACTGAGCTCCGAGTCACTACTTGTGAATCATTTTCCCTTGTGGTATCAGTTATGACAAATAAATAAGTTAGATATTGTTTTTACAGAATCTCTGGAACACAGAAGGTTCTAGTCCAACTTAAACATGTAAGAAGCTAGCATCATTGCCTGGGTAAATAAACACCTGTAAACCGACTGGACTGAAAGTGGTGTTTGAATCGAAGACTAACTGTTGCTTTAGCAGTTCAGCTTTCTCTGGATGACACCTTTAGTCATTGATGTCAATTGCTACATAAGTAACAATGAGCATGGCATGCAAAGGTTACATTCAAAATTTAAAGCCATCTAATATACTATTCTTTAAGATGAATTAGTTTTTATTCCCTGCATTATTAAAATTTGTCTGTTGGGCTGGGCAGCGGTGGCGCTCACCTTCAATCTTGGCACTCAGGAGGCAGAGGCAGTCAGATCTCAGTGAGTTCGAGGTCAGTCTGGTCTACAGAGTGAATTCATTTAGGACAGGCTCCAAACACTATACAGAGAAATTCTGACTCAAAAACAAACAAACAAACAAAAACAAATAAAAAGAAAAAGAAAGGTATACAAATCAATTCGGTGTGCTAGCACAGGCAGGGAATCCAAAACTTAGGAAAGCTGGGTAGCTGTAGTCAGACTGATGACTGTCTTAAATATCACCATAGAACCTTCATTTAGCAACTGATGGAAACAGAGGCAGAGACCCACAGTGGAGCACTTACTGGACAGAGCTCCCAAAGTCCAGTTGAAGAGTGGGAGGAGTGAGGTTATGAGAAAAGAGGTCAAGATCATGATTTGGACACCCACTGAAACAGCTTACCTGAGCTAATGGGAGCTCACCAACTCCAGCCGGACTGGGAAGGAACAAGGATGGGACCAAACTAGTCCCTCTGAATGTGGGTAACAGTTGAATGGATGCGGCAGACTGAGGGGCCACTGGCAGTGGCACCAAGATTTATCTCTACTGCTTGTACTGACTGTTTGGGAACTTATTCTCTTTGGATAGATACCTTGTTCAGCCTAGATAGAGTAGCAAAGGCCTTGGACCTTCCCCAAAGCAATGTGCCTTACCCTCTCTGAGGAGTGGATGGGGGATGGGGTGGGGTGGGGTTAAGTAAATGGAGGGGATGGGAGGAGAGGGGAGTGGAAACTTGGATTGATATATATAATGAAAGAAAGATTGTTTTCTTTAAAAAAAAAAGAAAAAAAAAGGAAAACTTGGGCAGGGGGTAAGAGTTGGATGCTAGCTTGGAATTAATCACCAGCACAAGAAATGAAGTTTCAAGTTTGACGAGATCCAAGATAGCCAAAGCTAAACAGAGAAATCCCGTCTTGGAAAAAAAATGCAACCAGACATATACAAGATCTATATAATAGAAAATTATGTATTTCAAAATGTAATTAGAATTAAACCTACACGTGTCTAGGACATAAAGGGGTTCTTATCTTGAGACTGAGCGTACCACATTTTGATCATTATTCATTCTGTGCTGTGGTCCAATATGTGTAAAACCCTATCCTTATGTTAATAAAAATGTTTCTGTTCTCCTAAGAGTAGCAATAAATTGAAAAGAACTCTAAAATCTAATGCAGTTTGCAGAGATCATATTTTGATTATTTTCACAAAGTCATCTTTTGATTTTGTGTGTGTGTGTAAACTTTTGGATGTTTGAAGTTCTGTTCTGTTTATAGTAAGAAAAAAATGGTTACACAAACTCTCAAGACACAAACATTAAAAACACATTACAATTATAATTAAAAATACGCAAGAAATTTTATGTTAAGAATTTTCTTGAGAGCTGGTGCTGTCAATCTTTAATCCATGTCAAATGACCCTGTGCAGTACTGGCAATTAGTTATTCATATCTCAGGGGTACTTTGTGTTCCTTGCAAGGTTACCTAGGAAGATTGTAATCACTCACATTCAGGCCCATAATACAAATAAAATAATTAGGAATAAAATAATTTTGAAATAACAAGACTGTATCTACCAGCCATCTATATGAATCCACAACAGTCTGGGATGAGATAGCCATCTATACTTATCTACAATAGTCTGGGTTCAGAAAGCCTGTTCAATTCAGAAATCTTTGTGATGATTAAATGTTTCTGGCAGGCATCAGAGTTGACAGTATTTTCTGACATAAATCTCGACACATCTCTGTTCCTCTCACATAAGTTAGGAGGACCAAAAATTACAGGAAAACACAGTCTTAAAAGTTTTCCTGTCCCAAGGTATTTGGCCAATTACAAGTAACAAATAAACTGCTGTGATGATTTGGCATTTTGAAATTCCCAGACTTGAGGAGTATTGTGTGTGTGTGTAGTAGTAGTAGTAGTAGTAGTAGTAGTAGTAGTAGTAGTAGTAGTAGTAGTAGTAGTAGTAGTAGTAGTAGTGCATCTGTGTGTGTAGTAGTAGTAGTGTGTATGTGTGTGTGTGTGTGTGTTTACGGGAGTAATAAATGGTTCTGTGTTACTATATTTTCTCATTTAAGGGACATTTATAGAATATGTAATACATATGTATGGGCAAGGCTTGCTGTGAGTACTGGAAAGAAAGAAAGAAGCAAAAGAGACAAAATTTCTGACTATTGGAGAGCTTACCATGTGGGATAGACATGGATGGGTTACTAGAATAGTATCTGAAACACAACAAATAAACAAAGCACCCCCCAAAATTACCCCGCAAATAAATACATAAAACCAGCCAACAAACACAGAACATACAAGCCAAGAGTTATGTCCCATAGAGGTCATTGTGACAGAAACTTCCTTCAGCTCTGCTATAGAAGCCACTGGCTATAGGCAGCTATAGCCCACTAGATTTAACATTAGTAAGTATAACTAATACCCAATTTTCAAATTCTGTATAATTTTAATTAATTTAAATTGCCACTTGAGATCAATAGTTGCCCTGTTGGAGAGTGACCCATGTACATATATCTACATAAGAGTGTCGATATCCTGGGAACATGTGCCTCAAGTATTAATGCTTATGAGTTCAGGGAGGAGGATGAGAGGTGAAGGACTTGCCTTTTGAGATCCTGCCTATCCAATGCACTCAAAAAGAATGCAGACAGCCTTGTGCAGAAAAAAAAAAAAGAAAAACCAAATCGGTACAGAGGAATAGTTATAAGCAGATTATCAAACAAAGACAGTGACATTGAAGAAAACTGGAATGGAGCCCAGTATGGATGTATCTGTGTATAGTCAGGTCCATGGTGGGGAGTTTACTCCAAGGTTTAAAAGATATTCATTCTCAATGTTAAGTTTTATTAACAATTCATTAGAGTTTCCTAGATCCCCCGAGCCATTACAGATGTATACTTTAGCTGGGGAGTTTTATAAGATTGTATTTTGAGTTAAGTTTAACCAAGTTTGTATTCAGTTGTTCTTCAGTTCTTTAAGGAGCCTGCACAATTTCTTTTCTTACCCTATTGGCAATGTCTGTGACCCTATTCTGCTGTAGACCCATCCTCACCATAGCAAAGTTGTCCTTTCCCTGTCTTGAGAGTGAGCTCATCTCTAAAACTGAAATGTAATGGAAACATGTTATGGAAGAAAATTAACCAATTTTCATGGGTTAACAATTCTGTAAAACTACTGATCATTATAGGTCATAGAGTAAAGGAGTTGGGAAAGAAAATATTTTCAATAAAAAATATGAGGAGTATAAGAGTGTATAGGATGTTAATGAAATACCTGGAGGTATTTGGCAGTCCATCCTGATCTACAGGGTGTTATGTTGGTCAGTGAGAGACTGTGTCATTAAACAATATGAGAAACTACCAAAAAATGATAGGTGATGTTGACCTCTGTCCTCTATACACATACCAACGTACATGGGTATGCACATGTAGACACATATATTTCTTCTATTATACACCCTCTTTAAATTATTAATCATTGATATCTAGAATATAATAGTTTTACACCTTGTTTTTTCCATTTGTTATTTTTTTATTTAACATCTTGAAGTAGAGTTTCCTAATCTTTCTGACTTTTAGTTTTTTGTCTCTAATATTGAGTTATTAATTATTTTGTCTACAATTCCCCCAAAGAACCTCATTGCACTACCATTGTATTACTTGGGAGAATGTATAAAATATACAGGAAAATGTCTAGAACGTAGTAGGCACTTAATGCATATTGGCAATTGTTAATCGTTTTATCCAACTTTCTTCACAAGTGCATGCATGATAGAAATTTTTATTAATTCTTTTAACTTCTTCAAGATTTTTTATAGCGTCATGCTTCTTTTGTCTTTCTAACCACATACTCTTTAGTTTTCATCTTCTTATAATTTCAGATTATATGCAACCAGATACAATTATTAATGAACTCATAGGAAAATTGATTAACAATCTAATGACTTCCTTCCCAAGAACTGAAGAAGATCCTGGACTTCCTCACATTTTCTCTGGTTGTGGCTGTCTGCCCACAATCAATGTCTCCACAGAGATTGGCCTTGGCATATCGTGGGCTGCTATTCATTGTGGGTTGGTGTGTCTTCTCACTGCTCTTGTGACTTGTCTGTGAGCTGTATCCCTCACTGTATGCTGTCAAATATTGACTAGCATGTTGATGATGACATTTGTTTTGATTTTCACATTTTGTTTAGTAACTAGGGAAATTAAATTTTTTGGCCTGCTTTTCATGTTTCTGGAAATCTCTTGCATATTTCTCTTGAAGTGCTCTGTACTTTCTGCACTGTTATTTTGTCCTTCATCATGTCATTTTAGAAAAGACTTAGTCTGCTCTGGTAAAATCATTCATTTGGTTCCATGAAAACCCTATCTGTCTCATATAAGAAACTGTCCTGTGAAAAGAAAAAAGGAAAGAAAAAGAAAATTAAAATTTTAGATGGTGCCACCTTGAGCCATCTCTGAGGTCAAAGCCAGAATCACAGAAGGGGGGAAATTGAGAAAACAGTAAAGGACATTGATATTCAGGTGATGCCTGAGTCTTTTTTGCGTAGCTAGCTAGATGACAAACAAAGAACCATTTGAATAATGAGGAGATCAAGCACTGCCATAAGCACAACCAGGTTCTATTTTCCATTCCCAATTACAAACAAAAGAAATCAGCCTGGATTATAAAAGTATCCAGAGCACATGAAAGTGTTAACATAGATCCTGGGTTCAAGTCATGCTATAGCTTTAGCAGTAAGGCATTCAAATAGAGTGAAATAAGGCTGGGAATGTGCTCAGTGATGTATCACTCTCAGAGTGTTCATGAGGTCTGTGTTCTGTCTCTATCAGTCAAGAATTTAATGAAGTAATTAAGCAAGTAAACACATAAGTATGAAATGAATGCAAGAAGAAAAGATAGGAGACAAGAACTGCATCTGTTTTAGACTCCTGTATGGCATTTTACCCAAAGCTCTGGATCACGAGAAGGGCACCCCTCAATGGTACATAAAAGAATCCTTGCTTGAATAGTCATATTTTTACATGGAGAATTTCCCTTCTCATTTTTCCTCACTTGCTCCATGTGTTCTTGGAAACAAAAAAGGAAAGAGTAATCTCATTACCAGTTTTAAACAAAGAAAGCCATGTTTCTCAACTCAGATCTTTTCTTTCTTGGTTTTCTTGAATACCGTGCAAATTTCTTTCCCAGCTCTTTGGCCTCTAGGCCTGCCAAGCCCCCTATTTCTCTGAGCTCTCCTTAGGCTTTTTGCCTTCCTAGCAGTCCTTAATTCTCCTCTTTGTTTCCCCTCTCCGACCAGTCCTGACGCTGGTCCTTTCCCAGCCTGTCTTTGTGTTTTTACTCCAGGGGAAAGCTTCCAGGGGCTCCTTCGTGTTTATGCAGTCATGGCCAGGGCCAAGCCTTTTATTTATTTCTTGGACCCAGCAGGGGTTTCCTGGTTGGTTTTATGTGTCAGATCTGAGTTAATTGGACTAATCAATCTAACGAATTTTTCTGAAGTTGTTCGACTGTCTTAGCTCCAAGAGCTAGTCGTTGCAGCTAATTGGTGGCACCCCCACCGCTTGAATTTAGTTTCATTAGGCATGTTTTGTGAGGTCCTTTCACTCACTGGAAATAATCCCTTCCATCTGCCATTTAGAAGGTTTCTGGGAAATGTATTTTAAAACTGCTAAGATTGTGGGTGTAGAAAGGCTTGGTTTAGTAAGATGGATATCCAAGCAAGTTTAGAGGCTAGAGTGTAAAGTTCTCTGAAAAGTGCACAGAGATCCCACTGTGGCAAGGTGAACACTCATTAGCTATACCTGAAGTCCTCTCTTTTCATCTGGAAAGCAAGGCAGTACTTACGCCATCAAATAAATAATTTTAATTAAAAATCGATTGTGAGTGAGATTGTTTAATTATTCTCAAAACTGGGCTGCTGGTAGTAATTCCCACAAAATGAGTAACCGAGGGAACATCATCAGCACTAAACGCAATCACGTCAGAAGGAAATCACTTAAGAATTTGCCGGTGAGTTATATACTGATCTTATGGGTCAATGTTAATTATGGAGGTATAACTCAGGGTCATGAGGATATCCTGCTGTAGAGTTTGTATAGGAAATCTCTGTGGAATGCCCACAACAATTCAGATATGAACAATGAGCCCTCGACCTCGAACTTATCCACTAGTTGTCTTTTTTTTTTTNNNGGTGTATCTGAGTCACTGGCTAGGCACAATTCAGTAAAAAAGAGTAAAAAAAAAAAAACCACATCTGGAATGAATTCATGCAGACTGAAACATTTAATAACAGAAAATTGTAACCTCAAAATGCTGCAAAAGAGAAATCTTAGATCGGGATGTCTCAAGTGGGCTGATTTTAGGAAAGCATCTTTCTGGCTTCTTCTCACAGTACCATCATAAAGAAATCAAGGTCTCACATGCTCTTCTTATAAGGCTCAACTCTCCTGAGTGACTTAACTTACCTTGGGGACGTTCATAACTCTTTTTTTCAGACAGTCATGTTGGGCTTTACATCTTTGACATGAATTCCGTATGAAAACAATGCAACATATAGTTAGAGACAAAAGAGATCTTAATTTAAATATATTTCCATTTTTCTTGTTTACTAGCTGTAGGATTAAAATTTTCCTACTATTTTAGGACTTCATTTGGTTGAATAAGTTGTTAAATGCTATCTGAGGCCTTTATCTCCAATTTTCAAATGACTACTATGCAGATAATAGCAAGGACTATGAAGAATGCAATTTAAGATAGAATTTGGAAGATAATTGATGTAAAATCAACATAGGAATCTCTCAGAAGGAAGAAAAACTTCTAATAACTGCAGTATTGACTTTGTGGTATCTCAACATGAAAAATAGTAATATAGCTCTTTGACTTGACATGATTTCTGATTATTTACCACCATGGTTTGATGAAAATAAGCAGACCTTCACAATCATTGTGTGCACATAATGACCCTTTACTTTGCTTACTAGGAAAGGGAAACTGCCATAACTGGAGGAAATATACGTACGATTTTTCAGGTACTACATAGCAGAGGGAAGATTCTTAGCCTTTGACTCCATCTGCATTCTGTAGTCTACACCAGAAGTTCCCAATCACGTGTCATCATCACAGTTGATGACTCCTGTTTTCATTTCTGAAAAATGAACATATTGTTAACATCCACTCTTAGCATAGCTTTTTCTTGACGTGTAAGGAGTTTTAACGAATGTCATTCCCAGGGATTATAACTAGGAAATAGGCTACCTATGTCTTACATTTTTCCTTGTAGTAAATATAAAGTCTCTCATTTCTATAGAATGAGAGATATATCCCAGTTCAGTTATAATCCCCAAGTAGTTAGATTCTTTTTTTTTGTGGTAACTTCAGAAAACACACACACACACCCACAAGCACACAGACATATAAACACATTGTTTTCTGTAATTCATTTATTTTCCTGTGTTCTTGAATTTATTCTGCCTGGGTCCTTAAAAGTTCTGTGTGTTTATAAACCACGCAAAGTTTGACAGTAGCATGTAATTACTCAGAGTGCTTTGCTGCTAACTCCACAACAACAACCATTTAGTTTGTTTTCAGAGCTATTGTGCTTAATTAATATTTATGTAAGACTTAGTGAAATCATGAAAATTAGCAGATGTCCTTATCTAAACAGGTGGTGCATCTATCAACAGTGATGACAAAAATGGTCGCTGCAATAGCACTTCTTTGTAGCAGAGTCATTTCCAAGTCCAGTCAGTAATCAGGACTTTCACCTTTATGCCCCAGTCTAGAAAACAAACAACTGCTAAATAAACTTGACTGCCAGTGTATTGTGAAATATGAAATTTAATTTTATTTCAAAAACTAAAATATAACATCAGTAGCTGTCTTAGTTACTTTCTTTTGATGTGATAAGACATCTTTACAAAAAAACTTATAGAAGAGTTTATTAGGCCCTACAGTTTCAGAGGGTGAATCCATGGCCATCATGTGTCAGGGGGAGGGGAGCGTGGAAGCAGGCAGGAATGACACTGAAGCAGCACCTGAGAGCTTACATCCGGACTTACAAACAAGAGGCAGAGAGATGGGAAAACGGGGAAAGGAGAGAGTGGTGTGCTGTGGTGTGTAGGGCTTTTGAAAGCTTTAAAGCATGCTTTAAGTGACAGACCACCTCCAACAAGGCCGCATCTCAGCAAGACCACTTCTCTCAGTCATTTACATACTGTTTTACCAAATACAGACAAACACACAAATATGTGAGGCTATGGACACCATTCTCATTCAAACCACCACAGTGGCATTGCCACACTGTTCCACAGAAAAAAACAGAAATCATATAGAGTTGACAGGATGGCTTTCTAGAAGGACTGAGAATACAGAGTTCTTGTTTTAACATTCTAGCATAAAGCATTCAGTTTTGTCACTGCTGAAACTCTGCCTGTCTTGTACACATTCCAGGAAACAGCAGTAAAAGGGTGTAAAAAGAGCTTTATGTCAGCACCTCTAATTTAAACTCGCTTATCTGTTAGTGTATGATTGCTGCATCTCTACAGGACCTTATGACATACTTAACCTTAATCAAATAACATTACCTGGGTGAAAGAAATTCTTAAAATTTTACCAGTTTACTTGAGGCATATTCTATTCCCTAAACTAAAACTAAATTTCCAGTCAAGAAAGGGAAAATGTTAATTTAAATAAACAATGAATTTAAAATGTTAATTTATAAATGGTTACTTTGTTTTTAATTAATTTATTTTGTTTTCTTTCTTAATATTGAAGTGTTATGACTGTTTCCTGTGAAATACTTTTCCATATCCTCTAAAATCAGCATTTAATTAATGAGGACTTAAAAAATCATAAACTCACAGACCAAAATCAGTTTACTCTTTTTCAGCTACTAAATATCATACTGTTTGTCTTATGTATACAAGATAGTAATTCAGGTGTTCATAATAAGAGTGAGTAGAGTGACAAGAAAATGGATTTGGGGCTTATATATTTGAAGGAACAGCAAAGATGATAAATCTGCAGCATAATTCAGACAGAGGTAAATAAAAATAAAACACAGTTAGACGCAGGAACATGCTGGATGGCGTGGACTGATATTTAAGCAAGGTGATGTGGTAGGCATTTCTGTAGAGAAACATCCCACCATGCAAATGTCCTCACAGGAGATTGTACTTAAAGAGGTATGTCTTTCAGAGCTCCAGAGGGTCACCAAGGTCAAGAGAGCTGCAAGTGATGGATGAGAGATGAGATTTGTAGGCATCAGAGCCAAGTTTATGGTGAGAGGGAACGACTTCAACACTCCTCACAGTGAGCTAGAACACTGCAATTGCCCAAGCCCAGCAGAAGGCAAAGATGACTGATTTTACTCTACTCCAGTTCTCCTGTTGTGGAATGACTGACAGTTTCTGCACAGCTTAGTTCATTAGGTCTAGAAAACAAAACGGGAATAGGAAATGTTTCCTGAGGTTGAAGTATTTACTCTCTGAAGACTCTGGGTCAGCTCAGAAAGTTTAAGAGCCCTCAACTTCATGCCTTTGTATTCCAGGAAATTTCATTTGTCTGTAAGTGCGTTTTCTTTGTTGTAATGGAATATTTTTATAAAACAATAGACTTTGTAACTGTAGCCGAACTGTTAAGTATGCTTGTCTTCCTTCAAGACATATAGAAATTTTAAGATTTCCCATTGCATTCTCAAATTCTTAATATACCTTCCCAACAGAGTCTATGGTGTGTGTGTGTGTGTGTGTGTGTGTGTGTGTTACATAACTGCATATATATGTTTCTGTTTAGCAAGCCTCTCCTGCTCTGCCTGACAAAGTGATATTATTCCTTTCATAAAGATTTCCCTAGCTTTTACTCAGAGTTAATTACTTCTGTCCACGTTCAGGCTCTGTACTTCTGTCATCCCAGGCATCACTGTGTATTGTTAGGATTTTATGTTTCCACTTTTATTTCCCACTAGAATAGAAGTTCCTTAGTTCTCAAATGCAAGGCTTATTTGTTCTTGAAACTCTGGTACCTAGCAAAGGACCAGGCAGACAATCGGTTTGAAAATATTTTGTTTCTGATGAAAACATACCCCATTAAAGATGAGGCTAATGCTCAGAGCATGAAGTAAATAGAAAATTCACAAATTGGGTTTTTTTTGATTATGTAATCTTTCCAAAATCATTATTTGAAGGGACACTTTTAGTCTTCATTAAAAGTTACCATTAAATATATGTTTCCATGGTCTAATTATTTCACATACTCTATGCTTCCTATATTTTAAAGCATTTTTCAAAAAACCTCATATTCCTATGTCTTCTTTAAATTGAAATCACTTAGACTTTATTCATTTTATAAAGGACATGGGCACAAGCTGGCTTAAAACAGATGTCTTCTGCAAGCTATAAGCCATAGACTATCATATTTTCATAAATTAGTATATGTATTTATTAAACCACATGATCATCACTGGTTGTGCGCTACTTAGGAATACAGAATGCAGCTTTAGCTTTTTTACCCTTGCATCTCATGGGCAGACTGCAGGCATGACGATTCACAATGCCTTTTCTGAAATCCTTACGGATAGAAATGTGCTAATAAATGTTTAAAGGACTCTCTCTCCCTTTCTCTCTCTCTCTCTCTCTCTCTCTCTCTCTCTCTCTCTCTCTCTCTCTCTCTCTCCCTCTCTCTCTCTCTGTCTCTCTCTCACACACACATACACACACACAAATCGACAGTTGAGTTCAACTACTTCTCATGTAAACAACATTTTTAATTAGTAAAGACAGAAGTTTATACTGCTGAATGATCAATATGGATCTTCCATAGTTTTAAAACAGGGAAGGCTTCAACTTGTGAAGCTAATATGTTCATGAGCACATAATAAGACATACTCCCAGAAAGTGACAATAAACATCGATATCATCCTTGTTTTAAATGACAGTTGGGTTAATTTCTTAATTAATCTTTGTTTTATATGTTTGGACATATTTATTGAAATATACCATGATTTATTAAGATAACAATATCCAGTCATAATTCTGGGATAATAAGATAATATCTTTGCCCTTATAGGGAGAGCAGAAGTTACAATCTTTATGTAGTATAGTAAAGTTATTTTCAAGGCATATTCCATAGGAACCATTCAATTAAAGTGATACCAAATTTGGAATCAAAAGCTAGTAATCTAAAGATTGTCTCTAATGGGATATAGGAGGGAAAATGATAAATTGTAGATACACCGAATTTTATTTAAAAGAAAAGGAACTTACCCTATGATTTCTGTTACTTCATCCATGTGTGTCCTTCCGAGTGCACTACTAAAACATTTATTGCTGATATTATTTTATGGATGGAAAACATATTTAATCTAAGAAATTGGCTAATTAACTGAGTAACTGGTGACCCCTCAGAGATCATACAGTGTGGGGACCTATCTAGAAACTAAAATGAGGACATTAGAAGTAACAACTGGGGGAGGACCTGTTTACAGTTTCAAGCGTCATGAACACACTACATCAGCCACATAGGTGGGTCCATTCCTGTTTTTGCACAATGCCAGAATTTATTGAGAAACCATAAATTCACAATGTAGGGCAGCTACAACAGTAGCACTTGCCAGATAATTCTGCTTCTCTTAGTAGCTCTGCTGGCTGGTTTCTGTGTCACCTTGGTACAATGAAGAGTCTTCTGGGCAGAGGGAACTCTAATTAAGAGCACATATCCATCAGATTGTATGTGTAGGAAATTCTTTAGGAGTGATTAATGGTTAATGTAGAAAGGACCAGTGCACTGTGTGTGCTCTAGTCACGGGAAGGTGGTCTTGAGTAGCATAAGAAAGAAGGCTGAAGAAGCCAAGGAGAGCAATCCTTCATAGTCTCTGCTTCAGTTCCTGCCTCTAGGTTCCTGATCTGCTTGAATTCCTGCCTAGACTTCCCTTAGTTAAAGACTGTGGACTGGGAGTTGTAACATGAAATAAAACTTCCCTCTCCTTTGTTTTCCATCAGTGTTTCATCACAACAGTAGAAAACAAATCAGGACGGTAACCCTAGCCTAAGAAACCATTGGTTCATTAATCCTATCTTAATCACAAATATTCATTCTCAAATCATACTTAAGCATTACACAGTAAATATATCTATATATGCTTTTACATATGTCAATTACAGAGCTGCTAAAAAAGAGTAAAAGAGCCACATAATTTGAAAGAAGCCTGAGAAGCTATCCTTGTGAAACCAATAGGGATGCAGGAGTTACTACACTGATAACAAGCCCTAACTATACTGCAAGGAAGAAATTGTGGGATTTTTTTATTATTATTTTTCCAGTAAGACAGTTGTTAAGTTAAAAGTTTGAGAGTGAAGCTACAGAGTTGAGTTCAGCTGTAGAGGTGAAAGAGTTTAATCCGGTCCAGAGAAAGGAATGGACCAATGAATAAAGGCAAGTCCAGATGGGAAAATAGGACACAGACCATGCTGGAGGAGACCACATTAGCTGCAGCTTCTAAGTCCAGTTGAAGTCCAGGAAACAGTAAGCATGTCTCTGCGTGTCAGTCCTTAGTGCATGTACCACATGGTCAGATTGTATATTGGTAGTAGCCATCACCACGTTAGGTGTCCACCATTTTATGAGGTCAGAGGAAGGGATGTACACCCCTCCTTTGGTCTACTGCTTCCCTCCAGTTCCAGTACATCCCATAAATTTACCGGCTGGTACTCTTTTTCTGTTCTTAGGGATACTTTGTTTATAAATTTCTATTACAAATGTGGCACTGGATAGATGGTACTATTTGTGGATCCATCTAAGTACCCAATCATCCTCCATCCTCCAAATGGAGTTAAAGGTGATTGTAAAAGGATTCTCTTAGGGCAAGGCACAATCTGAAAACAATCACTGTTTTATACAATATGAAGTAACTCAGAGCAGGACACAACTGGTCTCAAATCACAATCTGATCACAGTCTAAGGAAGGATTTGTCAGCTGCTGTCTTTTCCATCTGCCCTTAAATTAATTCATAGTGTTTTTTTTGATGGTTTTTAGGAGACAAAACCATCAAAGAATTTTTTTATCTTTCCCTTGGGCTATTGAAACTTCATGAAGAATGCCTTTATTTCTGAGGTTAAGAAAACATTACCAAAAGGTGAAGGTATCTGTAATTTATTCTTGTGAATTCTGATCTGTGTGTGACATTTCAACTTGTCATGTCATAGCTTTTTATTTTCCTGATGTAGCACAAAACCCACTCACCTGCCTCTTCCAGATCTGAAAGGAGTTTATATTCAGTCACTTCTTTAGGAATTTAATTTTATATACAGCCTAAGTCCTAGGAAGGTTTCACCTAAACAGAAGTTTTCTTCGGATTGTTTAAGGAAGTATAAAGAATTAGGCCTAGTCTATGTAGACTCAAATGGAATAAAAACAAGTGACCGAAATTTTCAGTGAGTTTTAGTTGGAGTCCTTGTATGGGAAAGGTTGGGTTTGATTATTAACACAATGGTTACAGGAAGGAGTAGATGTTGTCACCTATACTTATCTCAGAGTTTCAAGTGTCTACAACAGGCACACATCAAAGTAAAAGTATTGCACTAAGCAGGCCAGACATTTTTATGCAAGATTATTTCATTAAGAAACAGTAGCTGCCACTAAATCTAAAACTTTTTCCACAGAAGACACAAGAAGAGAGATTTCCTAAGGTTGGCTGAACTCATGAAATATTCATTACAAATATTTTGAGGATTACTTTGTCTGTTTTGTTTCTTGCCTGTATCTCAAGGCAACCGTCTCCTACCATGAAGATAGATGACCTAATGATGTAGAGAAGGCCACTTGTGGGATGTTCAGCTCCCACTGTCACACAGAAACTTTGCAATATGTGGCTTTCCCCTTGGTTGGTTACATTTTAGAGGGAAGACTCCCAGGTCCCTTAAAAATATTGTGAAATTGGTGAGCTTTTGTAAGTTTTTCATGCCAGAAGAGAAGATGAAGTATTTTTAATTAAAGAGTTTCCAAAATAAATGATTTAAGTAAAGGAAATTTACAGTACCAGAAATCAGGGTCTTGCCTACGTGTTAGACAAGCTGAGAGACAGGAAAACATCCAGGCTTGATGGCAAACTCATACTGTTGTCTCTAGAAACCACACGTGGTGAGAAAGTATAGCTATTTCATACTTGTTCATATCTGAGATTGTCTTTGAAAAATAATCAAGTAGGAATTTAATTTGAGTTAAAATAAATATCCAGTATGTAGAGGTAGTTCCCCAGAAATTCAGCTTTCTTTGTTGAATAACGTCAGCACATGCAGGGGTGTGGGGTGAAATGCCAGCACATTCCATGATGAAGCTCCCTCTGAGGTCCAATTCAGCATAAGCAGAGCTCCCATTTCTGAGATACTGGCTCATTATTTTTTTCTCCTTCATTATGACTTCTATGTGGCTTCCCTCCAAGGCCTCCAGTAACTTTCCCCTTTCCATTTCCGAATTTTAAGGATTCAAATCTCATCTATTTGCAGGTCTATTAATGAGCCAAAGGTAGAAATATCTGGCAAAGTCACTAATAAATTTAACTTTGTACTTTTAATTACGAACTGTCACATTGGGAAACCCAGGCATTATTGTGGTATTTCAGCTTAATAAATTATCTCACCTTTGCCTGAACCAGAATGGAAGAAGGGAGAGCAGTGATCAAGAGTCTGCCTTACACTGCTAAGAGTCTCCTTGGAAAGAGTATTAATGAAACATTTATTCCATCCTTAAAAGGCTTTTCAGATATTGTCTGGAGCTTTTGTTCTTATTATACAGTGTGGTTCTTTTTGAATATTAATACTAATGGACTTGCCACTACTACATTCACAACATATTCATACCATTTCAGGCTGGGTGAAATTGAAAATGGGTGAACTCCAGTTTTTCAAGGGAGCCACAATAGTAATACTCTGTGGCAGAGAGATGACGGAATTTGTCAAAAGAGGCTGTGTAAGGCTTGCTAATTCAGTTGGGAAATTTCAGATATTACGGTGGCTAAGATTTCCCTAGAGCATTCACTGAGGAATCAGTGTGTATAAATGGTATATTTCGTACAGTGATTCGTAAATAAGAATGAATAAAGCAAACAGAAAAATTTAGACTTTTATACAGTAAACACAAATTGTGCATTAGGAATTTGTCTTTTGAAAGAGGGGCAACCAAGCTATTTCTCATTTTCTGCCCTAAAGGCTTCCAGGCTCCAGAAATGTTCTAAAAAGCCAGTGAATTTCCCTCCTCATTAAATGACCAGGCTCTGACTATTGCCCTTAATGGCATTGCTCGCTCTCTCCAGACACAGAGTCCTGCAGGCTAGCTTCAGATTGTACCACTGATGAGCCCATCCCTGGAATTAAGAATTGATCATAATGCAGAAACTGGGGTCATTTATCAAAAGCTGTTGTCTATTAGGAACTTGCAGTGATCTCTTCCCTCTTGGGAAAATGGAGCCCATAAAGTTTTAGAATTTAGGGCATTGACATTCTACCCAGTCTCACACATTTATTTTGACAGGAAATGAGACCCAGGAAGGTTATGTGATCTGCACATGGTAGGAAAACTTGCTGGCGGCAGGAAGAGAATGATAACTCAGAAGTCCTCTCTCTTCTGACGTGTCTAACTGGTGCCATTCCTTTGTGGTTGAGTAATGAATGCTCTTAGGGTTAGAGGATGAGACATTGATGGGAGTGGAGACACACGTATGAATCAACTGTTTGCACAAGCTGCCTCCTTAGGAGAGCTTCCTCGGGCCAGGCCACTCTGGAGACCCTTTTGTTGTAACCATGCTTATGACTTCTGAGAAAAGCTGCCCAGGTACTGCATTGATCAACTCCCCCACCCCCACATTGTTTCCAGGGTAATCCCAGACAATGATAACCCTTTTCTTTCATACACAGGACAAAAGGAGGACCAGATCCTCCTGCAAGTCATACAACTCTAAGTGTAAGAACTCAGATTTTTAGCAGAAATCTTTCTGACTTGCACGTCAGATTCTTTAGATAAAAATGTCTGCTTATGTGACCTCATCTTCATCTGAACTGCTACCATATTAGAAGTACGGGATAGTTGAAATGATGTGGTGTCCTGAGAACCCTGAGACGTTGTCTTTGCTACCTGACAACTTTCTCTCCCTCTTTTAGCTCCTCCCTGTAGTCAACCTTGCTTCTCTTTCTGGAGAGCCTTGGTGAAAAAAGGCTAGAGGTGGCTCACTGATGCTAGAACCACCAATTTCGATAAAATATATTTTCTTCCATTCCTCATTGTTAATACGTAATGCAGTTATCATTCACATGGGCGTTTGAGTGCTTTCCAGAGTCGGTTGGGTCTATCTCACATTTGCATGTCCATGAGCGTCTGTGGGTGTTACTCACCATTATTAATAGAAGCCAGTAGAGCACAGGTGGAGTGGTTGATTAAGAGACCTGAGTTCATGCTTAAACAAGTCACACAAAAATCCTCCATGGCTCTGAAAGATAAAAGGGGAAGTCATCAGTCTTCAGGTGAATGGAAAGGTTTTCTTATTTTAGTGTCTGGACCCATTAAAATAATGCAATGCTCCTCTTCCCCCTTTTCCACCTCTTCTGCAAGAACAAACTTGCTTTAAAAATAATAAGTCAGAGACATAATGAGAAGAACTCAAAGACAAGCAGAAACTTCACACAGTGATATTTGAAATAAATCTGTTTGGAAAGGTGAAATATGAACTGTGATAAGAATTTCCCTGAACCATGTTAAAATTAGAGACTGAGTCTAGTTCTCTCTCTCTCTCTCCCTCTCTCTCCATCCTTTCTCTCTGTTTCTTTACATACACATGCACATACACAACATAAATATATTCATTCCACACCTACTCAGTTGCTTATGTAGAAGTTACTTCACTTGGCTATGTCACAGCAACAAAAATTTTTTTTGAGTGACAACAGATGAAAACTTGGTCAAAGAGGAAAAGAAGAAAAGTCAAACATCAGCTATACAGATTCTAGGACTCATATGTTATTGTGTCCTATTTATAAATTTCTCAGAAAATATATCCAAACGTTGAATTTTGAAGCATTTAAATAACAAATATCTTAAAAACACAAAATAACAAAATTTATCAAATTTATGATTTAAGTAATATTTTACATGACATAAAAGCCTTTGGAAATGAAGACCAAAGACCCATGATCAATTACATCTTAGACTTAACTTTGCAGATATTTTACAATGAACAGCCTGTAAAATATGAATGGTATAAGACCAAGGGCTAAGTCCTAGTGGTAAAAATGGCGAAATTAATTAAGACCTGTCTACTGAGTTTGCTTCATGTTCTCAATGCAACATTCTTTTTCCCCATGTATACATCAGGATACTTGTCACATGATTTGGAAAAGATGAGAAAATAGTCTTCTGTTTCTGTTCTTGGATTGTATATTGGATACCATGTTCTGCGCTTGAACAAAATTATACTTGGAGTTTTGTTGGACACAGGAATTGTAGACTTCTACATAACCCTCAGAAACAGTACTGAGCCCATGTATAGATACCAATACTATTAGCTGTGTGATCTTGAGCCACTGGATCTCCAAATTTGTTTCCCATCTCCAAAATAATATTTTTTCACCTAGCCTTTAAGAGGTTTAAATTCTCTTAAACATTTCAGAGAATATTTCTAGAGTTATGTAGACTATCTAAGAGGTTGATTCTCATCCTGTGCTTTCTAATAGAGAATTTCTCAGAATTAAAATTATTTGGAAAGAAAAATTAATAACAGATTAGAAAACTCTAATCCTTAAGATAGATGTTCCAACTATCTTAAAGGTGGCAGGGACCATAAGAATGGCCAGTAGTGTTTAGATGTTACACCACCAGAGAAATGGTTACCTAATGGAGGTTAATTTTGTCCAGACAAGCTGTGTAGAACCATTGATTTTGGAAACTATTGTTCACTGTTGTTACAGTAGCTTGCTGTCTCTCTAATATCTGTATTGTAGTGTGTGATCTCATGTGGTGTGTATAAGCATCATGTGTCCGTCCAATGGTCTCTGTACTTTACAATTTATATAATCCTACCTCCTTCTGGAGAAGATCTCTGAAGAAGGAAATGCTGTCTTCTGTTTGGTTTTATAGTCTATGCTCTATGACTATGTCTGTGTCTGACTAGATACTTATTAAGGCTAGTTTTACTCTGTGACTGAAACACAAACCAACATCCATTTAGAAACTTTTCTGAATAAATGATGGAAAGAATGTAAATGCATGCAGAATTATTCCATATCTCAGACCCTGGAATGAATACAGACATGCATGGGTGCCTATGCTAAATAAGAGAAGGCATTAATCTTAGTCTAGATTTGGGAACTGAATTTTATTTGGGCTCCAAAATTAACTACCTTTAACCCTCTCAAAGGAATATATATAAAAGTAAAAAGTATTGCATGCTATACTACATCTTTACACATAGATTGGGGGATCTTTCACATCAGTGAGATGTTTTCCCAGAGTATTTAAGGATTCATAATTAGGTGAAGAAAGCAATTGAATAATTGACCTAACAGATGCACTAATTCGTACAGGAAATGGAGTTGTGGTGCATTTATGCTATAAATAGATGACTGTAGAGTTATAAGACAGAATCATGCTTGTCCATTCTCCTGTACCTATGCATATAATACATATCTGTGTCATATTTATCAATATATTTCTCAGCAACTACTTCTTCATGTGTCCAAAAGGATACAGAATTTAGCAAAAAAAATCACTATAAAATTTGGACACACACTACTTTGACTTCCCTTCTGTTATTCTTTCTTAATATGACTTATTAAAATAAGCAATCCTGTACAAAATCCTTACTCTAATCCCAACTCCACTATAGCCTTTCTCTAACATATTAACATTCTAAGCTGTTTATTTTTCCAAAATTATTTAGAGTGCTGTTAGGTAATTCTATATTTCTTAATAAATAATAACAATGATTATTCTTATCTATACAACTATTTTAATTCAAAATAATAATTTATTTAGCATTTAGTGTGTATTCATGTTGGCTTGATAAACAGAGGGTTTAGTGCCTAATAGACATGGAGGACTAAATAAATTGATGTGATGTACTATGTTAGACAGAAAAAAAGACACAAGTTATCAAAACCCTGTATGGTCTTCCAGAAATTTGTGATGTGATTATGAAAATAAAATATACTTTTTAAATATACTATAATGCTTCTGAGAATACAAGAAGCCAAAGAATTGGTACAGTTGATATGGTTGGAAAGCTGAGATGGGTTATACTATATAGGCTGTGTTGTGAAAAAGAGACTTTCAGAATGCGCATTAAAATGGGAGTGTGTGTGTGTGTGTGTGTGTGTGTGTGTGTGTGTGTAAATGAATGAATGGTGTAAAGCTCAGGATTGACAGAGCAATGTGTTCATATAAAATCTCATTGACCCCTTTTCAGGGTTAGGGAAAATCTTGGTGCCAGGGAAACTTCACGAAATCCACAAGGATGACCCCCAGCTATGGGGAGAAGCTTGGTACTTTCGCAACTTGATATGCCATGCTTTGTTAAATTCCATGGAAAGAATGGATGAAGATGGAGGAGGAGTGGGTGGGGACATAGAAGGGAGGGAGGGAGAGAAAACAGAAGGAGAGGAGAGTGAGGAAACTATGGTTCGTATGTAAAGAAAGGAAAGAGAGAAAGAAAGGAAGGAAGGAAAGAAGGAAGGAAGGAAAGGAAGGAAGGAAAGAAGGAAGGAAGGAAGGAAAGAAGGAAAGAAGGAAGGAAGGAAAGAAGGAAGGA
>LOEQ01005194.1:68927-80091 GCA_001685075.1 Bramus lutescens
AGGAAGGAAGGAAGGAAGGAAGGAAGGAAGGAAGGAAGGAAGGAAGGAGGAAGTAAAGAGGGAGAGAGGGAGGGTGGGAAGGAAAGAAGGAAGTAAAAGTTCTTATTGACCCTTAGAACAATAAATTGAAAGTAGACTTATCTCATATAAATGAAGTGAATGAGGGTCTCTCATCTCAGTAGCTACAAGAAAGCTTTGGTTATTTTTGAACAAATGATATAAGATCACTGAATAAAAATGGCATAAATAATCAGTTTTTAAATATTCCAGTTTTATCTGTCTATTTAGCATCTATTTATTTATTTATTTATTTATTTATTTATTTATTTATTTATATTTTTGCTGATTTGAAACAGACTAGAGTCATCTGGGAAGAAGGAACTTCAGTTCAGAATATGCTTCTACCAGATTTCCCTATAGATAAGACTCTGAAGCGTTCTTTCTTTCTTGTTAGGGATTGAATTAGGAGAGACTACCCCAATGTGAGTTCCTAGATTTTAGTCCATGATGGTTGGAAGACATAAGACAAACAAAAATCGTTCCTGTAAGTTGCTTTCATCATCATCTTTCCAAAAGCTAAAGAAAGTAAAGTAAGATATCAAACGAAATACATATTTGAATGAACCTATGAGTTGATGTGATAGGAACTACTCAGATTGACTATAAAATCCTGACGGGTCATAGAAGCTCAAAAATGAAGGAGGTTAATCTTGAGATCACTATAATATACTGCCTTGAACTCACTATGTATTTAACATAACTTTGAACTTCTAATCCTTCGGCTCCTACCTCCTAACTCCTGGGATTGTAGGTGTGTATCAACAGATCTGGATAACATGGCACTGGGAAGGGAACCCAGGGTTTCATTATGCCAGAATTTCACTGTGCCAACTGAGTTACATCTCCAGCCCCTCAATAATGTTTCACTAGTATTTATGTGTTTTAAGTAGGAGAGGAAAGTGAATACCAGCAACAAGGTCATACTCCAGGAGTAAACGTTAACATTTTACTATAGTTGTATAACACAATAAGCTTCCCTTTGTGTTCTTCTATTTATTATTATTATTATTATTATTATTATTATTATTACTGCCTCAAATGGTGAACTCTGCTGTCCCTCTCAGTCCACCTAATTTGTGACTGATTTCACAAATACTTTTGAATTAATTTGTTCCCTGGGGAAATTTTTGGTTTTTTGTGTCCCAGATTTTCAACTTATTCTACCATTTCTTCTTTTTGTCTTCTACTCAACTCTAAATTCAATGCTAAATTCTTTGTGAGATTTTTCTACCAAAGCCTTAACTGGCTTACATGTTCCATCTTTATCGACAAGACGACAAAAGTGTATGAAAGGTGCAGTTTACTTTACACTTCATGTTAAACTTTTTGGATTCAAAGGCAAAAGCACAGCCTTCTGAGAAAGTTTTGAATTCCTTCAGCTTTGTGACACTCACTGTTCAGATAAAATGTCTTTGGAAACTAGTGTATTAATTCATCAGACACTATATCGAGTTTTGCTGAAGTGTATAAGGAATTCCATTAGTCATGATTTTTGACAAAGTGCTTTATCTCACAAATGCTTCATGTTTCCTCATTCTAGGCCAATTGTTGTCTCTCATTTATGTGATAAGAAATTATATCCTACCTTGAGTGTGTGAGTAGGGGGTGTCACACATACTCTTGCTTGCTGGATGTCAAGGAAATCTCATGACAATATTTTACTTGGAATATGACATAGGCATATATGGCTGACATCTTTCAGGTTAGACATATTATGACCTTATAATACTACTATAATCCTCATTCAAATAGGAATGGATTTATAGATTTATATAACTCAATTGACTTTTAGTACAAAAATAATTAAAAGTTTGGAGAACATGCCAAGAGTGCAAAACAGGTTTCTTCTTGAAAATCAAGAATGGTTGATAAAATGTTATGATCTTAGGAAGGATTTCACCTGTATCTGGCTAACTGGAAAAGAATGTTACAACCAGACAGGAAATGGAATTTTGGAAATCCTGTAAGAGATTTCATATAGCTTGTTGCTAAGTAAAAGCAAGAAGCACTGTAGGATAGAGAACTGCTATGAATGAGTAGAACATAAACAAATGTGTATTTGAGAGAGCACATTTATTTTCAAAGGTGAATATAGTTTGGGATTTTAGAGGAAGTTTGGAAAGGCGGCTGTTGCTGAAGTTATGTGAATCCGAGCTTTTTTTTTTTCTCTCAGTGTTGTGAGGTGTGTTCCTGAGAGGTAATCCACACCTCTTCATAGTAACTGAGGTTCAAATTCAGGTTCCCAACATTTCAGGCCCATGTTCTCAACTGTTTCCCCATCTGTGGTGTGTAGGAGAGAGATGCAATTCAAAATGCACACGTATCATACTCAGCAGTAGTAGTTGCTGTTGTTTTTATTATATCAGCAAACAAAATGAGCACATTCTGACAGAATGAAAGCGCTTTTGAATCAGTAAACCCTGCAAGCGCCCTTTGATGTATGCTTCTGCCTTGAAGGCTGAAGAGCATGCAGGTCCAGGAAGGGGGTTGGGTGTGGCTCTTGAAAACGCATCAGGGAAAGCAAAGAGAAAATATTCTGCTGTTTCACTATTCTTGTCGCCATTTGCCCGACTTACTCTATTGTACTTTCTTCTCCGATTAAAGCCAGAGTTGCTTAACTACTGCTTATTGAAGAAGTTCTTACTTTCAAAACTGTATTTTTCCAGAAAAAACCTTTACATGTTTTGTAGACTTCATGAGAACTCACCTTTTCCTGCCCTCATTCTTCCGGAATTATTGTATAACAAAATTCATGTTCAAACATACCTAAGGGAGAAAGTGACTTTTCAGGTTCATTTGGCTGTTGTTGTTGGTTTGTGGGGTTTTGTTTGTTTTTCATTTCATTTTGTTTTGTTTTTGTGACAGGGTTTCTTTGTGTTCCTTTGGAGCCTACCCTGGAACTAGCTCTTGTAGACCAGGCTGGCCTTGAACTCAGAGAGATCCAGCTGCCTCTGCCTCCCAAGTGCTGGGATTAAAGGCATATGCCACTACCGCCCAGTATTCGGGTTCACGTTTTAATATATGAAACTGATAATTAAATACTTCTGTGTCAGATCAAAAATATCTAGAATTCAACAATGTACCTGTGTGATAGGGTGGCCATGTGGCAGATTGTATTGGTGATGCCTTAAGGCCATAATTTGTCCTTTGGTCTATGGTCCCCAAACCTGTTATACTCTCAGCAACTTCTGGAGAAACATCAAAACCCAATGCAGTATGTTTTTTTCCCTATGACACTCCTCGAATTGGCAGCCCCAAATCTGAATATTTCAGTCTTCATTTGCCTTTAAAGTCCCAGCGTTGTCAATATTTTATTATTGCCTTGACTTTCCTTTCTCAAGCAATTTTGTGGCTCACAAAACCCCAAGGCTGTTTCTGGTGAGTTTTTGGCATGACTTCATTGTTGATGGAAGTGAAGGTTCCATTTATAATAGCCTGCTCTTTAGAAATGTCACGGCTTCACATTCCTTTTATTGCAAAGGTTGTACTGGGGTGGCTGTCAGAAGCTCCCATGTAAAACAATGGCCAACTATCTTAAATGACAAGGTTAACAATATGGTGTATTTTAAACTGAATTTTAATTTTTAAAGCTAATCTGTAATTGCTCAGTTTTGCTACCATGTGTTTGCTTGATTATAAAAGCATGTTTGTTGTTTGCATACTCAAAATCCCATCACATTCAGAGTCATCTCCCTCAAACTGTCTATCGCAGAGAGATCTTGAGCAAATCAGATGAAACTGAAGCAGCGCACTCCTTTGTTTTGTTCACCATTTGCTCATGTTGTGAGTTGACCTTTGAGACCACTTCCTCTGTGGCTGTTTTTTTTGAAACTGCCTCATGTGAAGTAGCTACTGTGTGACTTGTAAAGTTCACTTCTAATTATGCCTCTAAATCCTTTCACTTGTTTTCACAGAAAGGTTTGAAAGGATATTACGATATCTGTTTCAAACAATGGACAGAACGGGGACCCATTGTGATAAGTAAGATGTCAAACTGAACAGTACTTTGGAGACACGTTTCTGTAACTGTAAAACCCATGCCAACATATTATGCTTTTTGTTCCTGGGAATCTGTGTGATGCAAAAACCAAAGTGATGCAATGTTATACATTAGTAGGCAAAAAATCAGGATTTTTCAATCAGTTGAATTATAAGAACAAATGATCATGAAAAAATAACCTATTAGAAATAAAGACCTTTCAGGAACTCACAAATTAAAATGAAGAGAAACAGATAATGAAGAGAAACACATATCTTTTTAAAAAATCTTTTGGATATTACAACAGAAATAAAAAGAAACAAGGCTATGAGGTAAAGTTTCATATTGAGGTGAGTGACCTAAATATTAGACCTGGAGTAGGTTCATAAAGGCCTGGCCCAGATTCAAAAGGAAACGGAAGACAGCTCTCCTTCATTGACACTCAGTCTTATCTGCCCATTACACAACAAACTTTCCGTGATGCACGAGCATTTAAGCAATTGAATGAAAGCCTTTGTGACTGTTATATTAAATTTATTGCTGTAATTTGTTCCCTAGGGAATGTACCAACAATCTGAACGTCTAAAACTAGCTCAGGTGTACACACAAAAAGCTTCCATTTCAGCTACTTCTGCTTCCTTTTCATTCTTTTTACTGTGGTTCACTTTGAACCCCCTTTCCAGGAGTCAGGACCACAGTTTGCACGTAGCCCTGGAAGATGTCCTTTTCTGCCTAGTTTGTAGTTACTTGAAGTTAGTAGTCTCTGGTTTTTAAAGCATGAGAAAGAAATCTTGCTTCCTTCAGCACCAACTTTGTACAAAGCTAACCATGCTTCGCTATAAAGCTGCTTTGTTGCTGTTGTTTTTGGTTGTAACTTTCTTGTGAAACCATAATCATGATCCTGATATATGTATCTATAAATAGAAATATTTTGCGTAGTAAAATGATACAGACTCAATATAGTAAGATACCTATAAACACAATTTTAAAATGTTTTTTATTACTCTTTGAACTGTTGATAATATGAGCGCTCTGGACAAATATCCTGAATTTTAATGAAATAGCTAGCCCACTGCATCCTGCCAAATATATTATGTTCAGACATAATATATTTCTAATCAGATATATAAGAGAAGTCACTGAAGTATAGAGAAAACTATAAAATAATTCTTTTGTAAGTATAATTTAGAAATATACCTTAGATAAAAGAAAACCCAAAATTGCAATCTGTTCTTCCTAACTTAAGCCTTTGATGCAGAAACAAGTTTGAGGTTCTGCTGGGAAAATTATATGCTTGCATTCTGATAAAACATGCATCTTTAGAATCTGACAGAGATTAAATTGGCTCCTCAGAGCTTTAGACTGCACCACCTTTGTCTGTATTTGTTCAGCATTGTTCACTTCAAGAAGTTCCTGAATTACTTATTTGGTGTTGGGCAATAGATAATGCTCCAGTTGAAGTACTCTAAGAAAAGGTCTCTGAATGTCACCTATCTGGCTCCACCATTTCTTTCCTGGCCTGTCACCAGTTATCTTTCTTGCATTCCCATCATTCTCCTCAGCCTTTGCCTTTCTCCCAGGGGTTGATTTCCAGAATGAGCACTGGACTGTTGCTTCTGTTCTCTATAGGGTACTGATTAAAACTTCCTCATCTTTGAAAGTTATTTGGACTTCTTACTCCACAGAGGTAAGGACGATCTGATATTCCACTTAGAAAGTGTCAATGTGCTGCAAAAGGGACAAAGCAAGAATCCACTGTGTATACTATAGAGAACTGAATGACTAATTTCTAGTCCTCTGTGGATGAACATCATTTGGTACCAGGAACTGGGAAGCCTATTTTCAAGAAAATTCCAGAGGCAGGCCTGTGGTCAAGGGCTGATGGGGAGGAGAGCTAATGTTGTTGTTATAATGATAACTCTAAATTTGGAACTGGCCTTATGAGGACTATCAACCCAAACAAATATAATGAAAGGAGACCTAATAGAAATGCATGAGTCAAAATTTGTGTCTAAGTGTATTGATTCAGTAGCTCAAGAAAAAAAGCCAAAACAAAACAAACAAACAAAAAACCTGAAAAGCAATTTACTTTGAAGTATTGTCATCTTTAGCTGAGAGTGCCTCTATTGCTCTAGAGCACTGCTAAGAGTTCACATGTAATTTTGCATCTGGCACCAAGCCAGTCACGAAGAGCAAGACAGATAAGTCAGGGACCAGGCTTCTTTAGGCTTCCCCCAGCACTGCTGAGTGGCAGCATTTTATTTTTCTTTTGTCCCAGACCAAAAAAAAAAAATATGATCAGTTTCAGCCGCAGGCACTCACCACCCGCTTTTGTTAGTTATCCTACTTGGCAGAGGCCTGTTATGGCCTGACTGAAATGTGCCAGGGGCAGCTATTGCTGCAACGCACTCCTTGCCCCTGGCACTGTCCTGCCACTCTCCAGTCGTTGAGGGCATCACACAAATGAATGCTTCCTGACAGTGGGCTCCAATCACACAGAGAGATCAAATGGGGAGGTGCAAGGGTGAGATGATTTGCTTAAAGGGGAAGTTAAATCTATCCACCAGTAACTTTTCTTTACGAGGTGTCAATCAGCAGAAACAAGAGACATGGAATTTCGGGCAACCTATCTTCTACTGGCAGCAATATGCATCAGTGGTGCAGTCTGTATACAGTCTAGTATCAACTTGCGTAGAGTTGGATGGCCACCTTTACTCCTCACATAGCAAAGACCATGAAGTTCATGCCTTTGGAAGTAGCGAACCTGAAGGGTGAGTAACTCATACTTGAGCATCACAGAATCCATACAACCAGACAGGATATGTCTGGCTCCAAACATCTCCAACTGCACAAGAGACTATAAGATACAACTTTGTGTTTTTTTTTCTTTCTTTCTTTCTTTTTTTTTATAGACTCACCAACACCCAATTCAAGGAGACTTAGTCAAGAAACATGGGAGGGGAAATGATTATCTTAATGATATCCATTTTCATCCATGCAGTATGTGTGGGGGGGGAGTTTAAATTTGAAAATGAGGACAGGGGAAATTTCTAGACTGTAGGTGGAGCATATTCACACTAGGCACTCAAAAATAAATATAGCCTCAACTAAACTTGTGACACAGATTAAGTCTCTCCTATGGCAACAAACCCATAATTTTGATTTGTATTGATTCATTTGTATATTTATTTAAATATGCACTATTTCTTTTCATTAATTTTGTTTTAACATACTTTCTTGACAAGGCTATAGGTCAGTTGTGAGAGTAAAGTCGTAAACTTGAATCAATTATTATTATTATTTGAGAGTTTCTTATGGGAATGTAATATTTTTATAAAAATGCGCACGTATTCTTTTCTTTCCAACTCTTCCAGTAACCTTGCAATCACTTACCCCTCCCAACTGCACGTGCTCTTTTTTGAAACAAACTGAGTCTGTTTAGTGCTGCCAGTATGTGCTTGGACGCAGGGTTATTTACTGAAACATAGACAACCTATCAGGGGCTGCATCTGAAGAAAACTGACTTCTATCTCGCACAGCTGCCATCTGTTGCCGATAGCTCCTCAGCTAGGGCTGGGAACGTGTTGATCTCGCCCCCATGCATGGTGGAATTTTGTTTGGCTTGATTTTGTCAATAAATTTCAGCTGCTGTGAGTTAATATTTGAAATGACCTTGCGAAGCACTGTTGCACAGAATTTCTCTACTATCTCTTTTTACATTCTCTTCTGCTGTGATCCCTGCACCTTCTGAGGGGGCATGAGAAATATAAAGGTTACATTTAGAGCTGAGCACTCTATAGCAACTTATTCCATGCACTTTGATGAGTGGTGAGTCTCTGCATTAATTAACCATTATGTGTTGCAAATAAAATCTCTCTGATGAAGGATATAGGTATAAAAATAAACACATGAATAATCTGGTAAAATGGTGGGCACAAGAAAAACACATAAAATGTAAGTCTATTGAATGGACAACATTTGTAAGTACTGAAAGAGAGGGTAGAAATGATGATAGTGAAATGAGGTATGATAATGTGTGGGAGACTCTGAAAGAGTACAGGTAGGGAAGGAAACCACAAAGAGATAAGAATAAAAACTCAGTTCTGATTGATTTCCTCAACTTGGATTGAAACTTCAGTGGGAAGTCTGGTCTCAGGCAATTTATTCCCATCAAACATAAATACAGTATAATTTGAAAGAAAGGTTTCCTGTGTGTTACAATCTCTGTTATACAAGGAAGTAAAATTACATTGAAATTTGACTCAGGGTATAATTCATTTCTTCCAAAAAGATGATTTCTAGAGATAGGCTACCTGTACTAGCTTAAGGCCTAGGAAAGGCTCTGGCCTGGTTTTAGTCATACAGGGAGCATAGATGTCATATGGGCTATTAGGTACCTCTGGTCCTTGTAGGAGCTTGGGGGAGCCTCTCTAGAGGTAATGTAAGGTCATATAGACTATTAAGTGTCTCTGGTTTTGGTGGTAGGAGCTTGGGGAAGCCCTGGATAAAAGAATCATTTAGGTTACTAGTTACCTCCTGTCCTAGTTTTAGAAGCTTGATATTTCAATTTCCAGTTTTCTGAATGGAAGAACAGTTTTTTTGGTGTTTTTTTTTGTTTTTGTTTTTGTTTTTTTTTCATTTTGTTTTATTTTTATTTATTTATTTACTTATTTCCCATTGGAAAGACAATCCTGCATTCTTCACAGGTTTCTCTGGAGATCTGTGGACACAACGACTTTTGCTATGCTCTGAACAATAATGAGCTCTTGGAAGAAGTTGGAGGGAAGGGGAGCTAGTGCTCTGGGCTCTGGTGTTGCTCAGAAACCTTGTGCTTCTACTGCTTCTCTTCCTGTGCTTATCTAGGACTTAGACGACAGAACTCGGCACTAATTACCTTGTAAAGACAGTCACCCTGGCAAGTTTCTCCTCTCCATGTTCCTTGCCTGAGTGAGAAGCAGGGACCGTAGAGTCTGCAAGCTATACACTGAAATGATGCCAGTATAACATGAAAAATTATTTTGACATTTTTTCAAGAAAACAGCACATTATTTTGCTTTCTTACACTTCCTATTACTAAGTAGATTATAATGAGTAACACTTTCTGGAGGAAGTGCAATTTTTAGAAGAGGTCAAATCGTACACTGTTGATACAGTAAAGGATGTGGTTAGAAGTAGACTGAAGAGCCTTTGGGTCATTAAAGCCAGAATCGGTTGACATGCATGTGAGATTTGTGTTAAACTCTGTACATGAGACATTGTGATCTGTATTCCTGTCTTTCACTGTGTTTGGGAAGGTGATAAGACAAAGAAAAAGGTGGTTCATCCATAGTTGGGGAGAGGTCACATACAAGAACAGCACATTTCCATAAGCAGATCTCTAACTTTTTCCCTTGACTTCATTAATAACTTTATTCCAAATATTTTTACACTCTTATCCCTCACTGTTTTTTTTTTTCTTCAGTTAACCAAGGTGAAAACTCATAACAAATTTTTGCCCATTGATGTCTGGTAAAGTTTTACACCTGTCATACCGGTCATCAAACTTGTCTACATCTGATTTTGCATGCATCATTTAAATGTACTGTGTGCTATAGTCTTTCCCGGGATTTTTGATAGGGAGTAGTATAGACAAGAGCCCAGTCTGGGAGTCCAGGGTGTCTTAGCAGGTTTCTTGTGGAGACAGTAGACTCATCCTTGTCTGAAAGGGGTTTTTTCCTTCCTTCTAATTGGAGATTCTTAACCAAGAACTCACATTTCCTCCCTCTTATGACATGTAAGTATGACTACTTGTAATTCTCATCTTCTATTTCCAAGACATAGAAGAAATAGGTCTAAGTAGTATAGGTGGATTGCTGTGAAACTCTGACATCTGCGAAAATCAACCTCTTTATAAAAAAACTAGATTAAGTTTCATTAAGTCTATCAAATACAACTGGAGGAGAAATGGTATTTTAAAGTTACACATAAACTTATTAATGTTTCTATGACTGTCTTAGGTCTCTACAGATAGCTTTTTGTTGCTATTTAATCCTCTATTTTTCTTATCATCTGTGTGTTTCTTCCATGTTCCAATACAGTTATTAATCACAAACTCTTTTTGATTCTGTTTTCTTACTTCCCACTCCTCAGAAAAAGAGAGCTTACTTACTGATGATTTTTCTTCCATTGTGTAGAACAGAAATTGAATTTGAAATTTATGCCCTGGCAATGCTGAAGCATGCCTGGGCAGCCTGCATGCGGTTCCATTAAACTTGTCCATATTGGGTTTTATGGTCTAAGTTGATGAGGACGAGTGACCAGGTCTCTTCCTCAAGAGGGAACCAGATCTCATTACAGATGGCTGTGAGCCACCATGTGGTTGCTCGGAATTGGACTCAGGACCTTTAAAAGAGAAGGCAGTGCTCTTAACTGCTGAGCTATCTCTCTGGCACAGTTAATCCCAATATTTATTGTTTCTCTTCCTACAGAGACACTTAAGCATTTCACTAACTAGTCTCCAGCATCCTTCTTTATCTCACTATCTAATTTTAATATTCTTCACTCACATGTCAGAATTCCCTATTGTGTTCATGGCAGTGATCTCCCACTGTCAAGATACTGTTAAATGGGATGACTTTTATTAAATTGGGCTAGGATGCACTGTCATACAAAGGAAAAAAATAAACAGCTTCTCATTTGATTTTTCTCACTTCATCTTCTTACCTGTTTGTGACTTTTTATACATAAGTGAATCCATTTCTATGGTAGTACTGGGGTAAACTTTATTTTCTGAATATTATCAAATACTAAAGTTTTTTTTTTAATGTTATGGCACTTGTTTCACTTTCAAAAATTTTTGCTTTGCTGACAAGACCAATTCTGGCTACATTTATTATGGTATGAATCCTCAGGTATAAGATAAGCACAGACAATATATGGGAGGATGGAAGACGAGGAACTGGGAAGCACCTCTAAGTCAGGTTGGCTTTTGCTGAGAATTGCACTTCCAAATTGCAACTCAGGATATAACACCTGAGTCGGAAAGCAGATTTTTTTTTCCTCTAGTGTAGTGATAAGGGAGAGCGGGCTTGCTTTTCGTCCCGCCCAGCTCCCGCACGGCTAGCTTATACCCCAAAATAACAACAC
>LOEQ01005194.1:80169-94101 GCA_001685075.1 Bramus lutescens
GTTTCTTTATTAATCAATGAAAGTAACACATAGACAGATGACCCTCCTACATCACTCTAGTCACCTCAACGTTTCATGAACAAGAGCAACAACAAGTTGCATCAGGTTTCAGATAGGTTTTATAATGAGATCATTTATCCAGGCTTGATAGTGCTATAGAAGCCACTTTCTAGGCCATAAGCTGCAGTTTGGAACTGAGAGTCCAGGAGGAACACACCTGAATGGTGGTAGGCGTGACGAAAACTGAGTGACAGTATGCTCCTTTTCCCCGCCCCTGGGAAAAGCAGTGTGAGGTGACAGACTATCAAAAACAGCATGTGTATTTGCAAGCTCAGCTGTGTGGTATAATTTTGAGGATATAGGAAAGAAAAATAATAACATTTGAAATATTTTCCAAATGAAACTCCGTAGTTATTTGAATATTGATAATTATAAAATGAATATAAAGTGCTCACATGCAAAAATAGTCTAATTCACCTTGTAACAGTAGGAAGCAAGTCAGATGGCTATTGCAATCCAGCAAAATGATGTTAAAAGACAAATTTAAAAACCCTTGATTAAATTTATTCTCTTCCAACACTAGTGTGGATATCTTTGCTTTCACCAGTAGCTAATTTACAAAGTATATTTGAAAAAAATCTTTTAATTATATCTTAATTATAAAGCTAACATTTTTATTGTAAGATAGCAATTACAAGCTCAGGTATTGAGCTCCTACCCCCTGAGGATTCACATCTGCTGTGCCATCTCCGTACTTAGCAATCTTCCTTAACTTGCCATGCCTCAGTTATTTCTTTTGTGAAATGGGAGTAATAATAGTACCTCCTCTTACTAGTGTTTCAAAAATCAAAAGATCTAATAAATATATGATGCTTGCAGAAAGAAAAGTGAATGACAAATGTACGGTAAATGTTAGAAATAAAATTTCAGAAAATTCCTAAAGTACAGACTCTGATAAAGGTTAGCAAAGCACCACTGTATGAACAAACAAGTCACCTATCAACTTTGATCTAAATACACTTTGATTTTGGGAATATTTCAGTCTGCCTATTGTATATTTGTATTATTGACATGTATTACTGCATATTCTGGATCATACCGCATTATATCGGTGTACTTTGTCAGTACAACTGCACTTCCTTATTGAACTCAACACACACATTTGGTGTTTACAAGCAATTCTGTCCCTGTAACTTTAATAATGCATAAAATTATCAAATGATAATCTGTAAGGAATTACTTACTTTGCTGTATTTTGTCTGAGTTAAGAGAAGACAGATGGTTAGAGATACAGGAGAGCTATACTTTTGTAACTCTACTAGTAACCTGAAGGACCCAGAGGTGATCTTTTATGTCTTTTATGTAAAGGATTAGGAAAATATGTTATATGTTCATCTGATAGTTTGGGCCAGGATGGAAGTACAACGTCCTCAAGAAAATATTCTAATTTTCAAAGATGAACATACTAATACCTATCTCATTCACAAAGGTACGGTTTTCTGTATTGCTGTTGTCACTACTACTGTTCCATTTGGCCAACTTTGCTTCATTTGTGAGATATGCACAGATCATCTTTGGTGAATAACAGTAGTAACTCATTGATAGCCTGGGCTAGCGGAATTAATACTGTGATGACTGACCAAAGTGGGTTTGCCATTAGCTCTCCTCTCCAGTCTCTCCTCTCCCTACCTCCTTTCCTCTCTCCTTTGTTTCTTTTCTTGTTTTCCCTTTTGACAAACTTAATCTCCATTGCATGAATCAAAGGATTTGTTCTGGGGCTCCAAGCTGTTTTCTTGTCTCAGCTACTTCCTGCTTTACTCTTTAGTTTATGGGCGTCTGCTCACATAAGCATGTCCTTACCCAAGACAGCCTCCTAGACATAACATAGTTGATAGAGACACCAACTAGACACGATGAACAGGCCATTGAGAAGTGTATCACATAAGGAAACAAGATAAGGCATGTGCATAAATCTGAAAATTCAAAGAAGAAAGTGATAAATCCCATTTGACAATTGTGGCCATAGGACTATGTGCATTCAGAAAAAAACATTCTTATTTCCTTCTTAAAATCGGTTATTACAAAGAAATCTGATGGAAATGATAAAAAGACATATTTTAGATTCGGACAAGATTGAAATTATTCAGGGACTCATGTTATTAGTTCATTATGATTTATTTTGTCTATAGGTAATGTTACCACTAAACTGACTGATGGGGTTCCATTGACAAACAGGGAGCTCTTTTCTTTCTCACCTTCATCATTCATCATCGTCTTCCCTCTCTTCATCAGTCCTTTCTGCCCTCCCTCTTTCCATCCTCCTGCAGCATCTCACTTCTCTAATGCCTCGTTGTTTGCTTTCCCCCTTTATCCTCTTTCTTCTTTATTCTATTCTTTTGCATCTACCTTATCCTCAGCATACCAAATATCTTATCTTATTTGCTGTGAATACTTTTATTATGCTGACTCTATTTTCAACAGGAGGGAAGGTTAGGGTAGTCGGTGTCTTGCATAAGGCATCCTGAGGAAAATATCCCGAGCAGATCTCAAACCTTGATTCATTTGATCTCAACTTCTGTATGTGCACTTATCTCTACTTCCATCACCGGTAGTGTTCTTAGTTAACTTTTAATGCTGTTGGTGATCAGAGGCATAGACAAATACTGTCTGTCTGACACTGGTTCTAAAGGTCTGAAAGTAAAATCAATGAAGACTTTATGGTAAAGTCAATGAAAAATGGCAGCTTTTATTTCTACAGCAAGTGCACAAAAGTGTGTGTTCATATGCTAGAGCAAACGCAGGGGCACACACACACACAGACACACACACCTTCAAACACTACTCTATAGTTATAAAATTTCACAACAAAGAATTTATTGCCAAGGGTGCACATTTTGGTCATCAGAGGTGTAGTGATAGACAGAAAGGGCAAGGTTGAGGTAAATGTGAAGAGGACACCAACAGAGATGAGAGAATCGAAGGCTGGCTTTAGTCCAGCAGGATGTTATCCCAGAAATGTGCTCCAGCAAGTCATTCCTCAGGTCTACAAAACTGGTTTATGGCACACACAAAAAACAGACTTGTGATTATGCTGCCAGAATCCCTCCCACTCGACATATGCCTCTCTTACTACAGCCCAGTTGATCGCGAGAAGAAAGGGATGTCATAGAAGATTTTTAGATTCTGTGTGCATGCTTCTTATTTAAATGCGGAAATCACTTAGCTCATCCTTAGATTGCTTTCTCCTGACCTATTTTTCAAATTAAAGGAATACATATTTCTTTTTATTACCATATATATGTGTGTGTGTGTGTGTGTGTGTGTGTGTGTGTGTGAATATTCATTTTATAATAGATGACTTTTAAGGGGAAAAACCCCAACTTCAGAAATCACATCTTAGATTTCAAGTCAGCTTTTAACTGCTGAATTTTGAAATCATAGTCTCATTTCTATAATTTAATAAACTCTTTAATAGTTTATTTTTTCCAGATTTTAGGTAATTGACAGTGGATTGGTGCAATTATCTCTTTAATTAGTTACAGTTCATTTCAGGGTGTCATTCCTGAAGAAAATATGTCACATTACTGAGTTGAGTGGGATCCACTCGCCCCTCTGCACCATGTGTCTCTCTGCCTGTGTACCGGTCCATTCACTCATACTAAATTATCTGTATACACGTAGGCAAGAAAACAAAGAGACAGACACAGACAAAGAGATTCTCAACTCTGTTGCTAGCCAGATATGATTAAAAATAGTGCAGTCAGCTCAATTCAACATTGATCTCTAGTTCCAACATCACAAAATTATGAGTTTTTATGTTCTTACTTCACCTGGGGATGACTTGTTTTAGAGTTTTGTCTCTGCTGAAGGTGTAGCATAGTCTCTTCATGATCATTTAACTGACATTTCCAGGTCACCTGCTGGAAGCTTAGGTCCTGATATGGGTTTCTGTAGCTTTGCCCTTGAGATCTCCTCAGTCTCTGGGGAGAAGAAGGGAAACAGACCAGAGCTTACCATGAACTGTGATGAGCTGCAAATAAAGCAAGCCAAGTTATTGTTGCAACATGTTCTTCCAGGTCATCTGCTGTACTGGGTATTTTATGAAAAACTTACAAGTTAATAGATGTTAAACCCTGGGTACTTACTGGATGTTATTACTGTTGCTTTACAGATAATAAAACTAAGTCCCAATGGAATTGTTTCAGTAAACCCAAACACATGGTACTTTCTTAACTATTATCTTTCAAAACTGTTTGATAAAGGGATGACTTTTTAAGACTAAAATGGTCTTTTGAATGCCAAGGGTTAAGTAATAAGTAACCGGGATCTAGAGACACAAAAGTTGTTATCATCTCTAGACATGTAGAGGGAGGATTTAATGAGGCAGAAAAGGAACCCCTGCAGAAATCACTGTAACAGAACTGGAAGTTGTCCAAAGATCTCTGAGAGCACAGACAGCCTTGCAGAGCACGGGGGGACAGAGAGGATATAAGCCTCATGTGTCCTGACTCTAGGTCTCTGATTTTTCTGTTCAAATGTCCCAAGGGATAAAGACAGTTCATATAGGAGGGGAAAGGAGTCACTTGATTGTGCAGTATAAACCACTGCCCTATCAGGGAGGAGAGGAGAGAGGAAGAGAAGTAGATGATGGAGAAGCATCCATAAACATGTGGGATATTTTGATATTTGCAGATGTCCATATTGCAGGTTGAAGGTGCAATAATTAAACCAAATGGATCTTGTCACTTTTCACTGATATCATTAATGTCAACAGCAAAAAAGGTATCATTGGTTACCAATAGCTTGCACTTTACCATGTCAAGTGACATTGGTACCATGGTTTATCCCTACAGTTTTTATTAAATATCTTTTTAAAAATGTTACTATATGAAGTAATTAGCTTTATTACAGCATTTTCATGCTTATGTTTTACTATCCTTTCTTCTTATTCATTCATGGATGCTCCCACATACGGCTCTGCAGTACCAACCCATCCATCTCCTTCTTGTAGGTTTCCTTCCTTTCCTCAAATACTTCCCCAGCTGCTTTGAATGACATATACTCTTTGAGTCTCCTATTAAAGATGCCTTGTATTCTCCTCACAGTCTCCTTAGTACTTTAATGACCCCAACCCTCACACACATATTTAAAAAAGATTCTGAATATATAAATAAGCATTCAGTATTTATCTTTGTGTCTGTCTGATTTTATTTAATACAATGATCTTAGCTGTATCTATTTTCCTGAAAATGGCATGATTTCATATTTTTCTTTATAGTTGAATAAATTTCCACTGTGCATATGGGTCATATCTTTGTTATTCATTCATCTCATGATGGAATTCTAATCTGGTTGGTTTTCTTAACTATTCTAAATAATGTAGCAATGCTTAGAATGTGCAAGTGTCTCTGTAGTGTGTCAAATTTGAGTTTTTCATGTAAGAGCTACTCTTCTGTTTAAGCCGTCTTCACTGACAAAAGTAATATTTCCACTGTTGCTCACGTAATGAATACTTCTTCATATGCGTTTTAAAATATCCACATTGAGTTTGTTTACTAGGGAATAGATTTGTGTTTCTATGGTATAGGAAACCATCATTCCTCTTCTTTATTGCCACTGAGCAGGAACATCCAAGTGGCAGTGGAATTCCATGGTGGCTGATTTAACTAAAACTCTTTGTAATAAAACAAGTAACAAAGTACTTGTTTTAAAGCATATGGAACCTTACAATCTTACTAGGAATTTTCACTCTTATTTATTCAACTCTATGAGCCATTTATGAACTTGCTATAGTTTTAGTTGCCCAAATATAACCTTTATTCAAGCAGAATGATATTCCATGCCATTTAACAATGTTTTATAAAGCACCAACTTTGAGACAAGATCAACTTCAGACATAATATTTGGATGACAATATAAGCATTTCTATGCCCATTGAGTCAGGGGAACATGGACGAGCAGTAGAAAATCAGCTAAATTCCAGAGTGTGGTTGAGGGCGATTAAAGTTATACGACAACTGTAATTGGAGCTGGTAGGAATGAAGAGAAGTTTGGAGAAAGACCATGTGACATTTGAAATAATTTGTTTGGAAACAGCCTCATGAGAAGAGGTATTGAAAAAAAAATACCAGGAAAATAGGAGGACATGAGGACCATAGATATCTGAAAGACAATTCTTTTAGCAGACAGATTAGTCAGAACCATGTGATAATTTGTCATGCCAGGGTTTCCCTTGCAAATAAGGCAGACATAGTGAGGGAGATAAGTCAGGCTAGAAAATGAAGAAAGAAAAAAATGAGGATGCATAAAGCATACCAGGCCACAGGAAGAACTAAAGACTTGTATCTCAATGAGATGGGGAGCCTATAGGACTATGAAAAGATAAGATTCTCATTCAATTTATATTTTGTTATTCTTGTTTTCTAGAGAAAGTATTATGCAAGGGTGTTGGCATAAAGCGGCTTGTTTGTTTCCCGGCCGCCTGGCATCTCAGACCCGAAATAACCACACAGAAATTGTATAAATTAAATCACTGCTTGGCCCATTAGCTCCAGCTTCTTATTGGCTAGCTTTTACATCTTAATTCAACCCATGTTTATTATTTTATATCTCCCCATGAATTTTGTGGCCTACTAGCAAGGTTTCAGCATCTATCTTAGGGGGAGGGAGAGGGTTATATGGCTTCTCTCTGACTCCTCCTTCTTTCTTCCAGCACTCAGTTTAGTTTTTCCTGCCTGTCTAAGTTCTGCCCTGCTATGGGTCCAAAGCAGTCCTTTATTAACCAGTGGTATTCACAGCATACAGAGAGGACTCCCACATCACAAGGGTAGAATTCACTCCTTTAACGTAACCTCCCATTGCTCAGCCCATTTAACCATTCCTGTTTCATTATTCCCTTTATCCCCTTTATATCAATCTTCTCTATGTCCCCTCCCTTTAAGTGTTTCCTCCTTCAAAATAATAAACTGCTTTGATGACATATTAACCTAACCTTAAATAATATTAAAACTTTGTTTTACCTATGATGCTCACTGAAACCCATGAACACATCTTTCAATGTTAAGGTGAAAAGAAATTAAGTTAACTTAGCTTCTGGGACACAGTTATTTTTCTTAGTCATTGACCTAAGCCACAATATATATGGCTCCTCAAGAGAAAGTACCTGTGTGACATTTTCTTGTTTTATTTTCTATCCTCTGCATCTCCTGCTTTATCAGGGTTGAAGCAATACATCTTTCTTTTACCTATATTAGTTTCCCCACAAAGCTAACCTTTCTCATGATCCCTCAATATTGTTATTAAAGACCCTCAATCACCAAAATCCTATTTAAAGTAACACTATTATTGTATTAAATCATTGCTTTAGTTAAACTGTACAGCTTTGGAGGAAACTGTCTTTATAGTAAACCACAGGTACCAATGCGCAGTGGAACAGGATATTTCCATGAGATAATCACATTACATTAAAAGCAGTGGGGATTTCCCCAAATTCATTCACCCCATGCCAGCTGGCAGGGGAAAATGACAGCAACAAACATATAAAGTCACACAGTATAACAAGAGACATTCAAGGACAGAAGCCCTTGGGGCCTTGCCTATCTGAGATTCACCCATCAGAGCTCTGCTTCCTAGTGGGGCAATCTCCTGAACTTCAATTGCCACCTGCTACTCCTCTGACATGATCACCTGCAGGTAAGGAAGCAAAACATCTAATTTGGCTACAGATTTTGAAATCACATAGCTGATCTTTCTGCATTTTTTTCATTAGGTTTATGCCAGGGACATTAAGTCTCTAATGGATAAAAAATAGCAGATAATTCTACCATAAACCTGTTATGCAATCATTACTGTATGGTATTTGAAAACTGATACACTGAAATTGATTTGGTTGAAACTGGCAGAGCTAGATGTATTTATGCATATTTTCTTTCTGACTATATTCTTGGCCATCAATCTGTCTTAAGGTCACATAATTACTGCAGAAAGTTATAATGGAAGAAGAAGATATTTAAGGTTGAAAATGGTAGATTTAGTACTTACTGTATCCCAGAGAAATTCTGTGCCTTTAATTCAAGCAGTTGATCTCTCTACTATGAAGTGGATATAATACTTAAAATTATTTGACTTGTCTTCTGGGAGATTCAGATGAGATAACATGTAGGAAAAATATTTTATAGACTTTAATGCAATTAAAAAAACTATCAATGTTGTTTTGATTCTCCTGCCATATGTGTTTTCTCCTGTCTCTCTATGGTGAGCTATCATGTACTTAAATTCTATTGTGATGCTGTGGTTATTGTGTAAGAAGAAGGTTTAAACACACACATACTATATATATATATGTCTATATAAGATATGAAATATACATGTATATATCTTCTTGTGCACAATACAATATATAATATAAAATATAATATATATTATGTTTGTCTCTTTTGTATATACTTCAGAAATATTGTTCCATGTAGAACATGCACATGCATACACAAAAGTATTTGTGCACCCACTTATCATTAAGAGACTGCTTCTTCAGATTCATAGCATTTCAGTGGGCCGCAGTGAAAAGTTTTTGTCAAGAATCTCTGTCATAACATAAGAACTCTAAAATAAGTCTGTTTCATTCAAGTTAAACAGCTCAGAGTTTTTGGTTTCTACTGTTAAATTGGCTCTAGAGCTCCATTTTCATTTACTTCAATAATCTCCATTTCAGGTCTCAGGATCAACAGAAGTTAAAAAAAGCCTGCTTTACATTACATATCTAAATTGCTTTTATATGTGAAATAATTAATACGAGGTTTTCATCCCCTACATATCACCAACTGTTAATTTTTTCAATAGTTTTGTCAACCATGAACTCTAAAATAATGAAGTAACAATGTAACAACAAAAATGTTCAGCACTCTTTCTTTCTTTCCTTATTTTTATTTTTTGCCTACGTCCAGGCATAGGCTAAAACCATACAGGTATTATCCCTTAACAACCATATAAACCTTTTTAGGATAGATCCTGTTTTTATTCTCATATTTTTTTCTTTTTGATTGTTGAATAATGAGAGGTTAAGAAAAGATATAAATGGTGAGTCATTGCAGGGTTTAACAGAGGGATGCCTGAAATCTTAAGTTTTCTACCTCCAGAACCTATGTATTTTTTTACTTTCCTGTCTCCCAACTTAAGATAGGTGTACATTGTCTTAACCCAGCAAAACAAGTTCTCTCCAAACTTCCCATAAAATACTTTTCTATGCATAGAGGCAAGAAACTCTTGACTTACTTACTTCCCAAAGTCCTCATCGTTTAACACCATCAAAACAAGTAATAAGTTTTAACATACCTTTGGGATGAACACATTGAGACTGTAGGATGATAGATAGGAAACGTTTGTAACACAAAGTGGTTAGTTAGTACAAGACACCAGTGCTCCTGGGGCTAGCAGGAAAATAAATGTTCAGGTCAATTTTGTGATGCCTGGTGGTGGTATAGAAAAATGATTGTGGTATGATAGTGGAACTACTGGTGACCTGGACTGATTTACATGGTGACAAGTACTGAGGTACTTCAGCTGATTAGATTCTATTAGATTAGATTGAGCTATATTGGTTCCCAAGGTCATTGTAGTACAGTGTGCCTTTCATTCACGTAGGAAATTGTCTCAATTCTCCTCTTCGTTCTAGGAAGTCCACACTTACAAATATCTCATTCTTTTATGTTGTACACATGCTATGGTATCAATAACATAAAATATTTTATGCTGCCAAGGGTTTGCTATTTAGTATTTTAGACACACTGGAAACACTTTGCATGCCTTGTCTCATTCAGTTAGCAGGTCTTTCTCACAGTATTTATGTAGCTACACAAATGCCTACATGTCTCCAGTTATCCCAAACACTTTGTATTTATTTAGAACTTTTCCTTCCTTCCTAAGATCTAATAACCTTTTTGAAAGACAAATTTCATGCTGACCTTCTGAATAGTATTATTTCATGTATTATTAAGCTATATCAATATATAGAAAGGACAAGCATCAAGGATCTAGGAAACAGTTTGATCAAGTTTGAGCCTCTAAGTTATTAAATTATAGTAAACAATATAAATATTAATTTTTATATTAATCTACAAATAACTTTTTCATGAGTTTTGCAATAACTTAAAATTCATAGTTCTCTTAAGTATAATGCATCATTAGACAGCTGACTTGAAGATTCTAAGGCACCCATTCTGCGAACCATCTTTGTAACCTGTGAGTTTACCTCAACATAAACATTCTGGAAAATGTGAGCCTTGACTGGTTATCTAAAGCATGAAAATGCATTCTGTTAGCATCTGAGTAGCACCGAGAACTCCTGCAGGAACAGTCTATTTGAAAGGAACAGGTCTCCCCACCCTCAATACAAAGTGTGTAAATAACAGTCCCCTCTTCAGGTCATATGGATTTTACACTGAGAAAATGCTGTCACTATATTTGTTCTCATGTGTTGAATGACAAGGAGACGTTTCTAGAGGCAGAAGAGAGCACCTTGTTTGCTAGACAATTCTTCTCTTTTCTCATACATTTCAGTTGTTTACAACATCAACACCAGACTGCTATGATTACTCACAGGACCTCTGGACCTTTGGAGACCTTACTATATGCCTTGCTTGGGCCCGGAGACTTTTGTGGCCTATGTTCCCTGCTTTCATTTTTACTACTCTGCTCTTTTCATTTCCTCTCTGGTTATTTCTGGTTTTCTTCTCTTTTTTCCTCTCTTAATCCAGCTTCATGATGAGACTCTGGTTCACTGCAGTGAGTAGCTTACTTTCCCTGAAGATGTAATTTAGAGGGTTTGATTTAAAATAGGCACTGCAGATGTTTTCACCGAGTGAGTCCTTTAAAGCCTCTCCTTGAGTAAGCAAGGTCCTCTGCCTTTGTGTTTTCCATGGTCGCGTAGTTAGCATCCAAATTAATGTGCAGTGACGACTGCCCTGCAACAAAGCAGGGACTGTGGGATGACTCATTGCACAAAATGTTTTTACATTCCTCTTGCGATTCGTATGTGTGCACTGGGTTTCAAAAAGATATACACAGATATTCATAGACCAAAGCCCACTCACACAAACAGCCCCTTATGCAGCATTCTTACACTATTAATACCCACAGCCCAAATGAGACTCTGTGTTTAACAATTCTGCAAATTCAAGCTTTATTTGTAACTCTGTGCACTGTATTTTAAAAAGCTATTATCATTGTTTTCTTTACACAAAAGAAATGAAATGTGTCTTATAAACTAAAAGTCTAAAATTAGCTTGTGTCTGTAAAAGGAAAGGACAATTTGAAAGTGTCCAAATTGACACTGTGGCAATTCAGCAGCTACTGATGCTATTCCAGATTTGACTGCAAAGAAAATACTCTGTGTTTATTATCTGTAATTGGAGCTTGTTAGAAACGGTGTGCTATGTGAAGTTTCTTAGTGATGCTACATTTTATATCTTTTCCAAAAAGGGTGGATTACAAAATTTTATCAAAGGTTCTAGAGTAGAATCCATAAAAGAGAGCAGTTTATAATTCTTTACAAGAGAAAAATGAAAAGATTCTCTTTCCACAAACATATGCTTTGCTATTCCCAGATTATATTGGTGAACTTTTTATATATAATGGATTTTTATGCCTTCTGAAATAGACATATATGTGAACTTGGTCAACAGTCAAATTAATTTGTTTCAGTTTATCTTAATATTTTCAGACTTATTTTCTAACTACCTTCCAAATAATTTGCATGATGTGTGTGTGTGTATATGTGCATGCGTACACATGTGTTGGAGTTCAGAAAGCAGATGAAGTTGTGAGTGACTGTATATTTTTTATATGAGCAATGTCATCTTAAGGACCCCATTGTCATCACACCCATGGGATTGACAAGACCCTGGGTAAGGTTCAGGAAAATGACAAAGCTTTGCTTTGTTCCAATTATGGATGATGTCAGTGTGTATAGAAATTATCAACCATACCTTCTTCCTCCCAGATGACTCCAGAGTGACACTGCTCCTTTAGAGATCCCCACTACCAGGATTAGCTAGCCTGCCTCCTTGACTACCTGTGTATGAGAAACTCATTTCCTCCTTCAACTGTATATACTAAATACGCTGTTTTTCCAGCTGCTGGTATCTCCACTAGAGTGTACAGACCACCCAATCCCAGCTTTTTATACCTGTGTGTGTGATTTCTTCATTCCTGGCCAATTGATTCAGGTAAATCTCAAAGTCAATCCCAAAGTCATGCAGGTCTCAACCCTGGAGTTGGAACACAGAAACTGCCTTACATCAAGCAACTTCTCCTCTCTGGAGCTTTATTATTAGCATCCAAATTAATGTTTGCTTTGCCTGTCCTTCTGTGACAAAAGTTTGCTTCCATAGTATAGGATTTCTTCTTAATAGGAATGTTTGTTGATGCTATGGCAGTCTAGTGAACTAGTTCACAAGGTCTATGAACAGTTTCAGAATGGAAGAATCCTATGAGGAGCTAACATTTCCTAGAAAGGTAGTCTCAAGGTCATATATTCTTAAAGCCTTGCTTGAATGACTGTATGTGTGTATACATGGATCTTATGTGTGTGAATCTATGCAAGTCCATATCCCTGCATCTTTATGGGTGCTATGTATTAAATTGCTCCATTGTAAAATTATTGCATAAAAGTCAAGGTTAAACATGGTTGTCCAGTAATTAGAGAGAAAACCAGAAGTTAAGACTGAGACTCGGGGTGATTCCAGTGCATGCCCGAGAAGAGGTAATCTGTAGGGGGTAGGTTTTAATTAAAATGTAACAGCTGTGTCAGAGCAGCACTGATTTGATTTTGTCTACTTGCCCTGCTCAGAAATTAGAGATTAGAAAGATGTAATTAACAGAATATTAAAGATTCTCCTTCATTCTTAGTTTACGTAAAGGTTTCCCCGCTCCTTTCCTTGCCCAGAACTGACTTCTTGCTGATATCCATCCTTTTACGTTGCGTTTTCACACCACATGAGTCAGTGAGATGAATTAGTGAAGCAGGGCTATGATCATTAATTCTGCTATGAGATTTCTCTCCCAACCTGACCTTCCTCAGAGCACAAGCCTCTGGCTGAGCTGATGTCAAGGAGCTCGAGTCCTCTGTGCCCCCAGTTCTAACCAGCCTAAAGAAAAGCACTAGCATAGCAGTGAGATTTTTGAGGGAAGTACATTTTGTTGATTGTGACCAATCCACACAGACGTGATGTGGCGTTCATTAGCTTCAAGCATCAGGAGATGTAGATCGTCAGGAGGTGTAGACGGTCATTTTACAAGCAGCTCAAAGCTGTGCCTAGTATTTCAGTCAACGTACTCTCTCATCCTGAAGCCATTTTGCTGTTTGCCAAATAAATTGAGCCTCAAAAATGTACAATTAGGAAAATTCTGTTGTTGTAAGTCTGTAATTCCATGTACTCTAGAGAATGGGGCAGAAACCTCATGTTCAAAGCCTGTCTGGCCAACTTAGCAAGACCCTATCCAAAATTAAAAGTAACAAAGGGGTTGAAAAATTTGTGCCAGAATGCTTGCCTACTATGTACAGGATCATGGTTTCAATTCCCAGTGTTATAATGAGCATAATCATCCTCTATTTATCTGCTTGTCCTAATCACTATTGATTCCATATCTCAGCTGCTGAAAACAATGCAAAAAACATAGGCACCCAGGATCTTTTTTATTTGCTGAATTTATTTTCTTGGTATAAATATATTCCTTATACTGTTTTACTTTGTTCTCCTGCCAAAATTATGTGAGTTTACCTTTCTCCATGTCATGGCCTATTAGTCAAGAACAGGAAAGATTGAAATCTTGGGAGGGGGTGATTATAGATCATAGAAATATAGAGTTAAGTAATGAGTACTAGAAGTTAGGAAATATAGAGGATCAATGGTTGAGTAATAGTTACTGATATATATA
>LOEQ01005194.1:96108-107564 GCA_001685075.1 Bramus lutescens
GTATTCATTTAAGCATTGCCTGGCCCATTATAACTAGCCTCTTCTTGGCTAACTTTCACACTTCATTAACCCATTTCTAATAATCTGTGTACCACCGCAAAGTGGTGGCTTACCGGGAAGATTCTAGTCCACGTCCATCTTGGGCCGGCCGGAGCCTCATGCATCTGCCTTGGAGAGTCATGGTGTCTGCCTGACTCAGCTTCTTTCTCCTAGCATTCTATTCTGTCTACTCCACCCACCTAAGGGCTGGCCTATCAAAGGGCCAAGGCAGTTTCTTTATTAACCAATGAAAGTAACACATAGACAGATGATCCTCCTACACCATGTCACCTCTTAAAAGTCCTTCTTCAAACACTGTGTGGTCCTGATTTAATTTTGCAAAGATCCTTGGAGTAGTTTCCACCTTAAAGTAAGATCAATTTCATCCTCATATATTTCATCCTCTATTTTACTTCTCTTTGGTTTTGTTTGAAATCTTTTTCCTTGGGTAAGAATGTTGACAATGAGACAGTTTGAAACAGCATAGCTACACCTCACGAACCTGTCTTCTTGTCCTTCAGCGATGTGACTTGGATGGTCCCCAGTATGAAACCTTAACTCCACCCTCTATTTATGCCATTTCCCCATATACCCTCCACCTCTCCAGAACTTTGTGTTATAAAATGTCAAAAGTGATTTTTGTGGGAAAAATATCTAAGAGGAGACCACTGAGAATTAGGCTGGACAATGTCTTTTGCTGGGGGCCTCTATTCTTCTACAGTTTCTGTACTAGGGACTAATTTTCACACCGACACATTTACCCAAACATAAAATCACATGTTTGCAAACATCTAAGCTGAAGTTAATTAAATCAAGAGTTATAAATATAGCTATTAATTGTTATCTCCATTCTATTGTTTTGGGAATATACAAATAAGCAATATTTTCCATTCCTTGTCTTTGCTGATGCACAGCGCTACCACTTGCTACATCTGCTAGGATGTTCCCGAGAAAAACAACTTAAAAAGAATCATAGCACTTGTAAAATTCTCTGATCTGCAAGACGCTAGCTTTGCTCATTTTGGAAATAGTTTGCAAAATTCCAGGTCATATAGTATATGAAGAGCCTTGGATCTCCTGGGAAATGATCAGGAATGACCCACATTTGGTATTACTCAATGAATAAAGACTGGGAATGTTTTATAGTGATTTGGAACTCTTCTGTTGAAATGTTTGTCATTTGTTTTTTCATTTAGCTAAAAGTGGAATCAAGCATAGTAGTTGGTTCAGAATTAGAATGTAGAGACAGTCTTGTGAAATCATATCATGAGACCTATATACCCCTAATATTGATACTTTCTAATTATAACAATTAATAAAATGTAATATGTAGTTATTATATGATCACATGTAATTCACCTTGGCATTTTGTATATTACTCCATTTCATTTTAGTTAAGGAAGCAGATGATTTGCAAGTTGGATCTTGAACTAACAGTTGTCACTTAAATTTAAAAATAATTTTCTCACAGAGGCACAGTGCTAAAGGTTATCTGTACCATGTTCATTTGTATTATCCTATAGGATAATTGCAGCTGACAGCCACTCAGTTTTAAAAATACATTGATATAGAGCAGCAAAAAAGGAAAAATAAAATGTATGCGTCCATGGTAAGTCAGAAAAGGAACACACAATTAACCACCGCCTACAGTGATAACTTGATGACTGCCAGGCATTATAGAACATTCCTGCAACCTCACCATTTAGGAAGCTGATGCAGAAGGATTGTGAGTTGAAGCTTTGTTTGGATAAGAGATCCAGATCCTTTGATATTAGAGATCTGTACAAATACAAAGAAAATATATTTTGGCCCAAATTAAAATTCAGATTGTACCATAATTTTGTAAAATGTTTTAAGGGATTTATTTATTTTGTTTTTTTATTTTTATATATATTTTTAATTTATTTTGTGATATTGAGCACTCACTCAGTATGACACGTCTGCTAGACAAATGCTTTACACTTGGTTAGGCTAACTTCCATCTCCTTTTGGAATTGAGGCACTGTTTTAATAGGTTCACCAAGCCAACCTAGATTTCACTTTGAAGGTCAACAGGCCTTGATATTGTGATTCTCTTGCCTCAGTCTTTTGAATAACTGGCTTTTCATACCCAAGCCACCAGGCCCAGCTTAATTTTTTCTTACTTTTCTATTTTGCATTACAAAGCAGTATGAAGTTATTAGATATAGCTTAACTAGCAAGGTGCTTTTAAAGTTTCAAAAGCTTGTCATCAGAGAGTGCACTGATTTTGAGCTAGAAGTCAGATTATTGGTTAAAGCAAAATGATATGTGCAATTATAGGTATGACCACCATAATTTTTGTTATATGTTGTAGCCCAATTAAAGTAGTGAAGACTCTATACCCTTGTCATGAGTTAAAAGCAATTCTTAAATTCTATTTATACTCATAATATGAAGGAAATATACTGGAGTGTGGTCAGGGTCAGCTTAGAATTTCTTTTGCAATATTTTTCTTGTAATTCCTTTTATTGTACTTCTAAGAAGTAAAGTTCTTGAAGAAAATGATGTTCAATTCAATTTCTGCTCATAGAATAAATTGATGAAAGAAAAACTTATAGACAACATATGTCACATTGCTTCACAATATAAATATACCCCAACATAAGCTCATTATTTTTAATTTCATATCTCACCAGGGAACTATGATTAACTGTGGAACAATCTATGAACCCAACATATTATTACTATAAAATATCTTTGAATTGTAGATAATTTTACAACCTAAAGATTCCTTAAGAAGTGGACTCTGTTGCATATTCTTACTTTCCACATGAATGGGAAGAGATTCAAAAGGTTAAAGGCTGTGGTAACGTCTTTTGAAATGAAGTGGACTTTGTTCTAAGCCCTCTGAATGGCAGCCAATCCTTGCTAAGTTCAAAGCCTTCAAGACAATGTGGAATGATAATTCTCTCTGGGCTTTATTATAAAATTTGGTTGGAAGGCCACTTGAAATTTTAATGAATATAGATGTTCTTAGACACAGTGTGATGGTAGAGGAAGAAAATGATATGCTGCTTTCTGGGAAGACAGTAGCTTAAGGGGGGGTCACTGTGGTATCAGTTTTCCAGACAATGAAAAGAGTGATAACAAAAAAGAAGTTAACTCATCGAAAAGATGAGTACCATTCATTGCCTGTCTTGCTCTCATTCATGAATATTTAGTGAACTGAGCTCTTAGCCAAACTGGAGTATTCTTGGTCTCAAAGGATAACATGAGAAAAAAAAATATATATATATATATATATAAATCATCGCTGTCTGTGTTTTTCTTCCTTTTCTTTTTTTCTCCTTTTTATTTATTTACTTATTATTCTTTTGGCTTCTTGATGAATGATGCTCCTGCCTAATTAAGGTGAGGTACAATGTGGTCACTGCCCTTTAACAAAACTATGATAGAAGACAAAAGACAAAAGGGATAGGTAGTGGATGTAATTAGAGCGATAATGAAGCTTATAAATTAGGTGACAGAGCAAATGAAAATGTTCATCTAGAAAGGCTAAGAGGAACTTAGGAATCAATACCATGTCATGAAAATAACCACAGTAGAAAGCATCACAAACCTTTCTTTCTGAAATTGGGACTTAGAAGCATAAGGTAAATTACCTTGTTTTTGAATATGGATGCCCTCAACAAGAAACCTTGCTTTGGCATATAATAAACATACTGACTTTCATGGTGTCCCTTAACCTTTTAAAGTCATCATTTCCTTTGCACTGATGTGGATATAAGGCAACATACCTAGATGAAGAATTTGTTATAGTATTTGTCCTATTAAAATAAAAAATAAAAAGCATACAAACCTTGGAGTTTTTACATATTAAATCATAAGAAGAAAAGATATGTGACTGCCTCTTTGCAAGCTTCCTCATTCCCTAATGGCACAAGGCAAATGCTACATAAACAAAACAATGACAGAAGAGTCTGCTAAATTCTCGGATTATTGCAAGAACACTCAGGTTTCAAGGGAGGTCAGACATAATCAAATAGATGCTTGCTTGCTCTCTCACTTACTCCTTGTCTAGAGAAAGTCATTTCTTTATCTGTTCAATCTGTTTCTTGCTCTACTTCTGCATCAAAAATATTAGAATCAATTCTAACTTAACCTTTCTCCCAAAGGGAAATAATGTCAAAAGCAAAGCAAAGGTGATGAGTTCGTAGTTGTGATGCTTACAAGCTAATGCAGGTCAAGCTGACCAGGTCCCCAGAGAGGAGATAATAAAACTGGGACCAGAAATGATGTCGGGCAATATTGTAATGCTTGATCTTCAGCGTTTTTCCTTGGTATCAGTTTTCTAGACAATGAAACAATAATGATAACAAGAAAGAAGTTAACTCTTAGAAAAGATGAGTACCATTCATTGTCTGTCTTGTACTCATTATGAATATTTAGTGAATTGAGCTCTTAGTCAAACTGGAGTATTTTTGGTCCCAAAGGACAACATGAGAAGGTTTTTCACATTCTAATGATTAAGAAATCATGACAAAGAAAGAGAGAAAACCCTACTGTATCTTCATCTTTATTTCTGTTCTTCTGTAGCTCTGGGCAAAATGTAGATTTCAAAAGTAAATAAATATTTAAAATCAATTTCGTTGGTAATATAGGAGTTAGAACAGAAAACTGGTTTTAGTTTCAGATTTTTTATATACCTTGAACAATTAGTAATTTCATTTATTTATTGGTGACGTTTCAAATTGAATTTTCTTAGGCCCCTAGTTTTCACAGGTCACTTAGAGCCTCCATTAGAAACATTACCCTGGGAAAGACAGAAAAAGTGGCTGCTTTTCTCCTTTTTACCCAGTCAGATCAGCTGTAGACAATAGTCCAATAAAACAGTGAAGGAAAATCAGCAGAGCACAGAGGAAATACGGTATCATACTGTCACCATAACACAATCCTTTGTGCCTAACTATTTTCTGAAAACTTTGCTGAATGCTAACGATCAGTTAAAATGAGAAAAATACTTCAGATGCATTGTTTTCCACCAATATCACTAATATTTTCTATTGTGTCTCTGCGTTTTCATGCATTTCTGTTGTCATTTTTATTACTGACATGTAACAACAGTTCATATATTGGAAACAAAAAAATCTGATAATATTAAGCAATTGAGATAAAATAGCACAGGTCTTATGGATAGGATTAGCACATTTAATATCTGGAAAGAGCTGATTAGGGTGCATTTTGCCATTTCATTTCTTTTGCCCAATGCTGATACAAAAAACAGACCTTCACCAGAGTGGATATATCGCCTTGAACTTGAACTTCCCAGCTTCCAGACCATGGGAAACAATTACCAAGGATTTTTAAATTATCCAGTCTCTTAATTTTTTTTTTAGAGCAGAGCAAAGTGACTAAGTCGCTACCTCCTCTCTACTTCACACCCACACATACATAACAGTTTTATCTTATTGTCCTAGATTCTTCAAATTGTTCAGCATGGAATTATATACTTTTCCAAAGTTTATCTTAGGATTTATTGTCTCTAATTTTAAAATAATTCCTCAGTATTTTCCTCTTTCATGACCACGAGCTCTTTCAGAAAAAAAATGTAACAGGGTACTTTAAAACATTTTAAATTGGGGAATTATTTATTGCTGATTAAAAAAATTCTTATATGCCTCATTTTGAAAGCTCATTTCTCAAGTTGATGCTATAATTAACTATCATTGCTTCAATCAGCCATCAATAATGAAATGTAGAGTGAAGCAGAGAAAAAAATTATTTGAAAGGGGATCTTTTTCTATATTTCAATTACAGTATTGAAGTAATACAATCTGCTAATACTATTATTATAAAGAAATTATACTTTGTGTCCTACTAAAAATTTATTTCTTTGGCCAAATTTTACTTTTGTTGTTACATGGAATTTTTTTGTAAGTATGCAATTTGAAGCTATATAGTAATTCAAGTATTTAGATTAGATGCAATTTAAAACATTTTATTGTGCATAATGATTTTATTTTTAAAAAGTAAGCAAAAACTCAAAAAAAGCAAAACAAAACAAAAAACCCAACTCACTTTAATTTTAAAATCAGTGTCTCCCAAGTAAAGACCTAGCAACTGGTGAGAAACCTTCCATACTGGATATGGATGGATTTTGTTTGCCTAAACACTTCCATTCTCTTTCTTTTATTGCCCAATCCTGGGTATGACTTTCCTTTGAAAGCTCATGCTACAAGCAGTCAAGTGATGGCTGAAAAGAACCTTTTTTCTCTATTTCTGTCTAGAGTGGAGACCACTGTCATGATCTTGGTTACATGCAAGTATTATGGTGACTGTCATGTGTTCACTTACGACCTACCCTGACCTTTTACTCCCACCTGAATTATCCCAAAATGGTAGTGGTGGTCTCCTCATCTGCATATTGCGTATCTTCCTCAGCTTGCAAGAATCCAAATCTATTTTCTGATTCCCCCTGCTATGATGTTTATTCCTGCAGACAGCTTTTCTGTACAAGATCCAAAACATCTTCCAGGTTTGCTTGGCTCTCTGCTATGTGTGATAAGCTTTTGATATCTGTTCTTCAAGCTCTTTCGGCAGAGAATTAAACACAATTTCCTGTCTCATCTCTAGCATCTGAAGCCCTCTGTTTAGACTTGAAATGAGAGACGTTATTTTCTATACAGTAGAGTTGGACACAGTAAGTCATAACTCACACAAGAATCCTTGTTTAACAATCTGACAATTCTTTTCTAATATATAGAGAGTACACTTGTACCATCACCTGCATTTGTGGGTGAACTCCTAATATAACTACCTATAGTTCCATTATTCTCTCCTTGGTCTACCTGTGCCTCTGTTGCATGTATAATATTATGAGTAATAACTTATGACTGTCTGTATTATAAATGTATAACCCTTCTGAGAAGTATCATTTATTAGATTCTATTTCCTTGGCTGAAACTTATTTTAACATTATGATATTTGTAAATGACATACATACTTTTGATAGCAATTTTATGTTTTTCTTTTATCTTTCATCATTGCTTGAAGAATGTTTGCCTTGCAGATGTTAACTACTTTTCTAAGTTCAGGTAAGAAGACAGTGAAGAAGTTATGAAATGACCCTTATTTTCTCTGAAAGGAAAGGTATTAGAATATTCAAAAGAGGACAAAGATAAGTAATGTTATCTCAGAGAAAAACATTGTAAGGTTATACAAGTTAGTAAGGGAGAATAGTAGGAAAATTTGTGAAGCTCTGTGTAAAACTGGCATTTGTATGGAAGCAACTCAGATTAAGAATAATTGAATCTGCAATGTTGAATTGCATACATACACACATTTTACTCTACATAAACACATCTGCAGAACTACCAAATTCTGTAATGAAAGTTTGTGTATTTATATATTGAGTCATCCTCCCTTTGGAGTCAGGAAGGAGCTACTCCTCTTCTGGAGAAGGGTTCCTGCTCTATTCCAGTGAGGTTTCATTTTCATTGGGTCCCACACAGCTGGTCCACACGAGGCTGTTTGTGACCTTGTATCAGGGTTCTTATTGCATTTGTAGACTATTCTTAGTTTCTGCTAATGAGATCACTCAGAGTTCGCTTTGAGTATCACATCTTAATCACTTGATTTCTGCAGACGTTTCCTTTCTCCAAATAAACTCTTTAAAATGCTTGCGGTTTTGTGCTCATTAACCTGGGAATGGCTTCTCTAACTCCAATCGGAAAGTACTCTCAACATCTGATACTGTGGCCTGATCAGTATTATCCAAGCATTGAAGACAGATAATCTTAGACTCCTGGGGTAAAAAATAATCAGGGACCAAATTCCTGTCAGCTCAGGGCTTTCCTTTTGAAGAAGTGTACTTTGCTCTTTTACAGTATAGCCCATCAAAAGACCAGCAAAGCCCCACAGTCTACTTATTTCCTGTGCGTCATCAAAGCGCTGTGTGCTCAAACGATATAAGTAACACATAATAAAATAGTCAATGAGTAAATTAAGGGATTAATGTTCTTCTCTGGAGACTTTTAAAATGATTTTATGCGACTTTTACTCAAAATTGACTCCGTATGGGTCTCATAATGAACATAAAAGCTCTCCTTTAAACAAAGGTATGATTAGAACTAAATGCCAGCTTAAAACTTTAAAAAACAGGCTGTTGTGAAGTACTTGGTAGACATTATTAGAATTGGATTTCCCACTGGAATACTCATGTAAAACTGGGGAATGGCATTTCATTCCTATAAGTCCAGTGCTAAGAGATTAAAAAAGTGAGACAGATAGATACTCTATTCTGACTGACCATTGAGTCTAGACAAAATGGAAATGTCTAGGTTCATTGAAGGACTATGTCTCCAAATTAGGAAACAAAACTACATAACAAAAATGAAACAAGAACACACAGAGACATACAGACAGACAGACAGACAGACAGAGATATGTACACACTTGCGTGCACACATGCACACATACAATCCATTGAGAACAATATAGAAAGATACTGGAAGTAAACCTCTGGCTTGCATAAGTATACTAACATGCCAACTAGTCCAACCATATGTTCTGTCCTCACATGTGTGCACATACATGCACAAACTGTGTGTGTACACAAACACATTAAGTATTACAAAGCATTTTGATTTACTTATGGATATTAGGTTTATTATACATATTTATAACAAACTGAACTAAAAAGTATCTGATTGGGAAGAACTATAACCCTGAGGCAGAAAGCACAGTTCTTTTCTTCCCCTGTCAAATTTCTCATTCCTGGAATCATATTTTATTGGTATATTAAAATTTTGCTTCTTTGTGATAAAATAACAAATGGCTGACCAATGGACAAGTTGAACACAAGAGTTTTGGGAAATACAATTTATGATGCTAAAATTATTCTGAAATACTGATCTTTTTCAGGTGAGTTTGACAGGTTTTTAGCAAGAGAAAAACTTTGCAGGTTCTTTGACATATGTGTGGAAACAAAGCATAGGAGAAATATTTAATGTCAGAAAATTATTGCAGACATGTCCTGTTGCCTTGTTTTCTCCCTCAGAATTCCAAGAAAAACCATGAGCTTCTAGCTCAATTGACTATAATACCTGTCTAAACATGAAAATATGGCTTCCATCAAGAGGACTTCACTCTATGAATACTTTAGGAATCATTTTTCTATCAGAATTTAAAACTAAGCATGGGGGGAGATTATACTTGACTTGAAATCAGTTTTCAAAGGTATAACTATGAGAAATGGTGTTATTTTGATTAGCTAAATATCTTTACTTATCCAGAAGAGATCCTTGAAGTAGAAACAGTCTAGAAGATAGTTCTTCAGAGGTTTAGTAAAGGACTCACACATACCTCTTACCTCTGGGACAGCAATTGTTGAAAGAGTAGGCTCTTAACCTTGGTTAGCTCTGTTCCCAGAGAGATTTCAGTTGCCTTGTAGCGGAATGAAGTGTAAAAATCCTTGACATTTCAGAAGTCTTCACCTGGCCTCAGACCTCAGACTAAAATGCTCCTGAGACTTCAATGGAATATANGCCATTGGGTAAGACAAACTTTTGGGGAAAAATGGACATGGCACAAGTAACTGCAGAGATTAGGATGGGATTGGGGCCAAAACAGTATATTTTCAAACGTCTAATAATGCCTAGGGAGATATAGGCAGTCCCTTGGTATGAATACTTTTGCAGGCATCTGGGACAAGGCAGTGGTGGCTGAGGAGTATATGCTATTTAAACAGCTATATTGGTAGGTGGCAGATGGCAATTTTTTGGTTTTTCTCACCACAACCCCACATGTGATCCCTAAGTAAATCTTGTCAACTCTACTGCCCAAAGAAAGCTCAACTTTCTCCCTCTTTCTAGTCCTATCATTGCCATCAAAGAACACACTGTTTTTTTTTTTTTTACATGGATCCTTGAATCAGTTCTTACTGAGCATTCAAAGGCCTAAGCCAAAGTCTATCATTTTCTGGTATAAAGTGCTCTATAGGCTTGCCACTGCACCTAAAATACAAAGGAAATTTCTTCTGTAACCTTCAAGACCTGGAAGTCTACCGTGGGTCAAATACTTACCTTGTGTATGTCCATGACTGGATTGTGGAACTTGTAGTTTTATCCTTGTTTGAAAAAAAATTAATCTGTTTTATTCCACATAACTGTGGGTATAAGGTCATTTTGGATCAGACAAGGAGCTCCTTGATAGATTGCAAATGGTGTTATATGAGATGCAGTGGAAGAGAAGACCATCTAAAATTGGATGTACAGCTTGTAGCTTAGTAGTTATAAGCTGAGGAACAGGGGAAACATTGAGGTTTATATATCTTCTTAATATCTAGCATATATACTAGAGTTATGTAATTTAATATCTCTCTACACTGCTGTTTTCTTACTATTTGTTCTTTGGTTCTTTCAGGGGCCTGCCACCTGGTTCCCAAATAAATCATACACACAGGGATTTATTCTTATTTATGAAAGCCTAGTCTTAGCTTGGCTTATTCAAGCCTTTTCTTAACTTAAATTATCCCATCTATTTTTTGCCTCTAGGCTTTTACCATTTTTTGTTTCTGTACATCTTTTCCTTTTTTCTTACCCCATTGCTGGTTGTATGGCTGTGTGGCTGGTCTCTGACATTCTCCTTCTCCTTTTCTTGCTCCTTTACCCCTCTTCTCAGACATTTCCTCCTATTTATTCTCTCTTCTGCCAGCCCTGACTATCCTTTCTCCTGCCTTGTTCTTGGGCATTCTGCTCTTTATGAGATTGATCAGCTGTTTTAGACAGGCAAAGTATCACAGAATCACAGACTTAAACAAGTGTATCATAAGAGAATGCAACATATCTTTTCATAATTATACAGATATTCCACAACACAAAAAATGTAAAACATCTTAAAATAATACTCGACGGCACTCTATTTCTATGTGTCTCTCTCTATATGTACATACACACATATGTGTATTATAAGTATGACAATTTAGTAAAACATGCTTCTAGAAAATTTGAGCCTGCAATTTAACTATTCTGTCATCTTGGAATATTTTCCTCTCAGATGATTTGATGTCTGAATTTTTCCTTGCCATTCTTGCAGTTTTATGACCCTTTTCTGAAGAATATTTCCAAATAAATCAAATTGAAACTTCTTTTTGGTTATTTGGTGTAGGAGGTACTTCTGTTTGTGTGTTGCTTTCATTGGTTAATGAATAAAGAAACCGCCTTGGCCTAGTTAATAAGGCAGAACTTAGGTAGGCGGGAAAGACAGATCTGAACTATAGAAGGAAGAGAGGCAGAATAAGAGAGAGAAGCCATGGACCTGCTGCAGGAGACAGACGTGTTGAGACTTTGCTGGTAGGCCACGACCTCGTGGTGATATACAGATTAATAGAAATAGGTTAAGATGCGCACTCACCCACTGAGATGACGGCGCTGTTCTAATGGGAGCTCACCAAGGCC
>LOEQ01005194.1:113946-133958 GCA_001685075.1 Bramus lutescens
TCTCTCTCTCTCTCTATCACACACACACACACACACACACACACACACAATCCTTTACATTCTGACTCAGTGTAGCACTTACAGCAAATAATCCTACTTAGAGACATTAGGGCTGGGAAGCGGCAGGAAGGACACTGCCTCTTTCCTTATGATTATGCATCTCTTTGCCTCACTAAATTGTTGTCTCCTTGAAGGTGGGCACTTAATCCAGTACCTTTGCATCATGTTAGTCCTGTATAAGTATATAGTGACCAATTAGTGCATTACTCTGAGAAAGACACATAATTAAAGAAGGGGACAGAAAACAGTCCTGTCTTCCCTGTCCCTTAGCAAGGGACTCACACGGTGTAGGTTGAAAATGAATTGTTTGCTTAGTGAAAGAAGGACGAAATGATAAATCCATCAATCAGATGGTTTTCTGTGGCCAGATTAAAGACCAGACAGAGAGATCTTGATAACTTCCAATCATTTTTTTCCCTCAGACCACCAGGCATAAAGCCCTAAAAATGTTTATTTATTTTGGAAAGCAGAAGCTGATCTGAAGCTATTTTCTTTATTTTTATATTCACATGCCTATAAAACAGAAAAGCATTGGAGACCTATTCATTGCTCACAAATGATCTATGGGGTAATAATGGGCTGGCTTATCCAGCTGTGCTGCACTTTGGTGCTATCTTGGGTTTAATTGAAAATATGCTGTGACCTTGGTTTTGTTCACTGGGCATAGGGGGGTATAATTGGCATGAAGCCTCTGAAGAACTCTTTTTTCAATGAATATCATTTGGCTAATTTGGGGTTAGCCTGAGGGAAATAATGTGTGAAGTCCTGTAAATATGAGATGCCTTTTCTTCACATAGCATTAATGCAAAGTTAACAACTTTTTTTTAAAGTCGGCATTTCATTTTGCAACCCTATTTGTTGAACCCTAAATGCCATCAGTATAATAATAGAATTGTCCTTAACAGTCTCATGTTTCTTTATAATTAAATAAACAGCTTTTTGGATTGCAGTCCAAAAACGTCTGTACTCCACTCTTAACTTAAGGGGTTTCCATAGAAACTGTGGGGAGCATGTTTAACCGACATTTACTGGGCTTGAGGCAATATGGAACATTGATATCTCTGTTTTCCTCTCTGGCACTGTGTATACAAGTCTTCTTTGCTTTATTAAACCATTTTAACATTTCCTTTGCCTCAAGACTACTTATCCCTCTCCTCCTACCCCACCTCCATCTCCTTCCACATCCTTCATTTTTTCCTTTCTCTGTCCTCCTCTGTCTCTTATTAGCATGGAGGAAGTAATTTGGACTCAGTTAGATTTAACAAATGCAATAATACTAAAATGGACCCTGATACTTAAGTGTAATTGTGTTATTAGCTGGAAATGTTTTTCTTCAAAAGTAAAAAGAATTGAGACTGAAGTTTGCCAATGTAACGCACGCTGGCAGGAAGGAATCTTTGACTGCGCATTGGAAGTTTGTGGTGCATGGATCAAGATCCCCTTTCTTAGCCAGTTGTGACTATTCCATGACTTATTATGCAATCAAGATGAAATTTCTTCTAACCCTCAACTTTCAAATGGAACAACAGATCCACATTTTGCTCTTAATATTCCAGGAAAATAGAGTAGTTGATCTGGGAAAGAAAAGGAAAAACAAAACAAAATAAACTAACAAACAAAACCAATCATGTACCGGCAACTTGTTGATGTTTTTGTCTAAGTTGTTTTTATGTGATGCTTCACTAAAAGGCAGTTAAGTTGATGACTCAAATTTCAGCTCCACCCAACATGATTATAACACTTTAGACAAATATGGAAATAAGCCATTTTGTTTCACAATAATGACATGTATGTAAACAAATCTGAGCAATGGGATTTTATTAAGTTTAAAGATGACAATGCATCTATGACTGCTGACAATGACCTGTCATCTCAGTTACTCAGGAATCTGAGACTGGATGGTATTAAGTTTAAGGCCTATCTGATTGATAGATAGAGTTCAAGGTCAGTCTGGAAAACTCATTGAAATCTTGTTTCAAAACAAAACGCATAAAAACAAGGCTTAAGGATTTGGCAATCGAGTTAAATGGTAAGCCCTAAGTATCAGCTGAGCAAATTGTGGGTTGGGGGAGAAAGAGAAAAGATGAACAATGAATGCAACAGTAAATTATAACAATGTTTCTCTGTGGCTTAATAAACAAGTTGCCAAAGAAGTAGTACTTTATGCAAGGTTTCTGTAGCATTTTGTAAGCTCAGTCGATAACCAGCACATGCATATTACAGCAGTTCAAGGGGAAGATGTAGACAGACATAGCACCCATCACTAACTGTACCAGTGGGGTCCTATGATAGACTTGGAGTATTTGATTCCTCACCTCCGTGGAAGGATCACGAGTCTTGTTTGTCGTAACTGTTTTCAGGAAATGGCAACTGTCTGTATAAGCTACTTAACTTCTATCACAGTGTGCACATGGCCTTTAACTTTTGTCATACTTATTCTCTCCATTTTCCTAATTTTTCCCTTTTTTTAGGTATTCAAAATAAAACAAAAAATCGATTTCCAATTTCAAGCTAATATCTATAGTTTAAAATAACCTCACAATTCTTAAACTATCTTAAATTAACATAAAAGCAATGTCAGAAAAAAAAAACTATTGAGGAGGGTATAGAATGGAAGTCCCAGAGTTGGTAAGAATAAGTTCCCAGTATCCTGAGTGAAAAAAGCTGATTTTATGTTGTTCCACAGGATTCTTTTCAAAAGTAAGAGTCTCAGATTCATTATTCCAATTTCCGTCTTCTCCTTCCCAGCTGATAGGATTTAGAACTCATCTTTCCAGAGAAGGCAAGGAAAGAAACTTTGTGGGACAGTTGGCAAAGAAATGAAACAGCAGGTCTGTTCATCTCTTCCAGACATGTGTCCAATCCTTCTTCAGGATCCAAGAAACGTGCAAAGGGAGCCACAGGATGAGCAGGGTGTTGCTTTTTCATAGAAATTTGCATAAGTGGCTCTGGTTGGATAAGAATAGTAAGAAGGAAATACATTTTCCTTCTCTTTCTTTCTTTCTTTCTTTCTTTCTTTCTTTCTTTCTTTCTNTTCCTTCCTTCCTTCCTTCCTTCCTTCCTTTCTTTCTTTCTTTCTTTCTTTTTTATTTTATTTTTTTAAGAGCCAAACATTTTAAGTAGCATTCATAAATGATCCTGGATAACTGGAGAATTAGGAAGAACTGCTGTGACGACAAAACTAAATGTGGAAATATCGCTAGGACCAAGCTTGACATGTCTCTTGGTAAGAGTTGTTATTTGCAGACCATCCCCAAGATGTTTGTCCCTGGGAAAACACAAGTATATAATTAACCAGGACAGACTCTGTTGACAGTTGGTACTCCTTTTAATGCTGTGTGCCTGTACTTGTCTCATTAAGAGAGTCCTTCTGAATTATATTTGGAAAACTGTCTTAACCTACATTCTCCATTTTCTGGATGATAGGTTAGTTAAAGGTATATAGTAGGAAGCCAAAAAACATACAGTCAGCCCCACACCCAGCAGTGCCACTCAATGAACTGCAAACATACAAACCAGTAATAGTGCCCTGGTAGCCGCCCTATTACAGAACTCCCTGTAATCAGGATTCCTCGTGTGTGTAATGAGACCCACAATTCCACTGCCAGTCATATGAGGAAGGTTTAACTTTTAATTCTCTGATGAATATTAATTATAAGTAGAAATTTCAAATTTGTTTTCCATGAGTTAAATGCAGTCACTTGCTTGTCTCCATTCTACCTGATCTGTTAGAAAATAGTTTAGGCTGTTAAATTGTGAGCACCTTTTAAAATTAATGTTTTCCTCTAACCACACCAGTTGACATGCCAACATAGTTGTAGAAAACTTCAGAAAGGCCCATTGCAGATGGAAAGACATGGTCATTGGCTGTTAAGGAAAAAGGAAACAGTTGTTTCCAGAGACAAACCCTTTAATAGGTTATCCATTTCTAAGTGATCAGCCCTAAATATTTAAGCATATAGATGATACTAATTGGACTGGGAAAGAGTGTGTTGTGTGTGTGTTTGTATGACAATATTGATCATAGAAGAAGACATAGGGTTGTTGGAGGAAGTGGGAAGAATTGGAAGGGAGACAAAGAGTGTAGAAGTGATGTAAATACATGTATAGAATTCTAAAACAGTATCAAAAATTCAAGAACTATGAAAGAAACATATGGAAAATGCAGAAGCAATAGTGCGAATGTTTTCATAGAACTTGAGAGTCTATCACAAATGGTTAGACAGATTTTACCTGCAGATAGCTACTTTGCAGACACGGACATTAGGATTTTGCATGTGTCTGCATGTCTGTTTTAGCTCTGTTAATACGGTATTTGCATCTTTGAAAGTATGAATATGGAATGAAATTCAGGATGGACAGCCACACCACCTTTACTTTCTTTTTGTGGAGAAGTTTTGCCTACTTTTCATTAATCTTTATCTTTCTACTTGCATTTGTAATAGAAGTAAATCATGTATTATTTTTACCAAATGGTATAGAAAGTTTGAGTTATTTTATTTTCACCCAACACCTTGAATATCTATATTTGACTCTGCCTTGTGCTTTTCAAAATTATTTCTGTTTTTTTCTGTTGCTTAAGTGTGCAATGTATTGTGAACACATTCCCCTTGTTCATTATCTTATTTCCCCTCCCACAGCTGTTAACCCACTTATTCCTCCCATTCAGACAGTCCTACTTCTAACCCCTTCTCATAATCTCTCTCTTATGTATATGAGTGTGCTTGTATGTGTGTATAGTTGTATTTATGTGTGTATGTGTATGTGTGTACTTTGCATGTTCTGTGCAGATGGTCCCTGCTATTGTGCATTCACAACTGCTGTTGCCATGTCATATCTAGGAGACAGCATTTTAGGATGGTCCTCCACACCTGCTGGCTCTTTTTAAAACTGAATCATTCTTCCTAAAATGACTCCTTCAGAGAACAAAGACAGATGGTGGGAGAAGAAACCAAGAAGGATTTTTTATCTAAAGTAAGAAAAGTAGGTTAACTGCTGATGATTTAAGGAGCAGCATACTCTGGCCTTGTTCCTTCCAGGTGCCAAGGGGTACTTGGTTGCTTAGTTCTTTTCATGCACATGTCTAATTGTTTCTCATGGCATATTTACTGCAAAATATTCATTAGGAACAATGAACACAGAAAAATGCAGGGTGTTTTTACTTTACAAGGTACTGTGTTAACTGAAACTCATTAATGTTAGAACTAAGTCCGTAGCTTGCAAGGTTCCATGGTAACTTGAGAGCAAATATAAGGTTATGCAGAGGGAGAATTCAGCTCCAATATGCACATTCTAAGGTTAACATAACACAGAGTGAAAGTAAGACTACCTTAAAAACAATAGACAGGAATCCAGTTTTCAGATGCCTGAATTTATTGAATGATTCTCTCTTTTGTGGTCATTAAGGTGAGACAAAGAGATCCCTGTTTCCAGTCATTTCCATTATCTGACTTGTCATCACCAAGGTTTCCTCAGTACGTACTGTTAACAGGGTTGCAGTTAGTTGAAACCAGTTTCCAGTTCCAATTAGGAGGCCATCCCTGCTATCTGCATTCTGATTAAATGTGTTGCCTGGAAATCACAGAAATAGTCTATTCTGTTTCCTCCCCTTGCTTAGATCTCATAAACACAGACTCAATTAAAGGCTTTCCTTGTCAGGTTTCTACGGGTCATTTGACTGAATTTATTGAAGTCCTAAGTCATGCTGAACTGGAAGACTTGTGACTTACAGATTCACTAAGAGTCTGAACTAGATAGCCAAGACTTGTTTCTCCTGTGTTTTAGACAGTGAAGTACACAGAAGTCAGAGCATCTAATAACAAGGAATTATGAGTGTTTGAGAAATAGAAAAATGAATCTACAAAGTGAAACTTCTAAATTAGATATTGGAAAATCAAAACATTATATCAGCTGTCTTTTAAGATCATGGAACCTAGTCCAGACTGCCATTGTTTCAGAGGCTTTGATGAAGGACGTTCTGTTAGCTTTCTGTGTCCAAGACATACTTATCGCTTCCTTGCTTTGTCCTAAATATATTCTCCTTAGGTTCTTATCCTCCTATGGCACAATGATAAACCAGTTGTTTCCATCCTTTCTATATCGGAAATGCTATGCTGTGTGTGCTTTCTTGCCGCTTGATATTACTTCACTCCCCTTATTTTGCATCCCACTACACATCACTACATATTACTAATAGATGTCAGTTCATATGGTCATGGTATTCTGCTCTGTGTTCATATTTATTTTCATAAGTCTCCACCCAACTGGTATTTATTTTCAAACTTATAAATCTCTGCAAATTCTTTTCCTTTCTTAGTAGTAGTGCAGCTATAATGCTGCTCAAACATTTCTAGAGTTTTGTTTAATTCCTTGGATGGTCATTTATCAATTATATTATGCTATAAAATCCTAAACAGGAGATTTGTAGACCTAAGAGGCAATATGTGAGCACATTGCCTGACTCCTAGGATGCAGTCCACAACTGTTGCAGAAGAGCAAAGTCTGTTTGTCTCTTTCTTAGAATGCTAGACTTTTTCTCATTCAAATCAAGATATACTAGCATATCACAAGTCTGCATGGCCTTCTGGACTTCACAAACAATGCTGGCTATCTTTGAACTAATAGTTATCCACTAAGGACACACTTACTTATTCAGTGTAGGGCATGGCATTGGTTTATGACTCAATCTTTTATGTTATGCCTGTTGTAGTATTCTGTTTCAAATGATCCATGAGGGAGACTTTGAGAATCGCAGGAATTCCCTTTAGGTGTTGTGTTGGTAAGTATACTTAGACATATTATTTATAGAGCAAACAGGAAATTTCATATACTCTTTCTAAAAACTACTACAAAATGAATCTTAGACATCTTTAATGATTTTTGCTGGGGGTTATATGAATGTTTATGGCTACTGTCTAGGAAACTAGGACTATGTACTCTTTAATAATGAACAAGGAAGTAAGCAACTCAGAAAACAACGTCGAAAGGTGGTTTTACAATCCAAATGACTCTGTTTGTGTGCTATTTATTCTGTTCCGATTGCCTCACATGGCAATTTAAATTGCATTACTCATTACAACAATCCATATGCCTTTGGGTGCTATTGTTGGTTTATTTGTTTTTAGCCTATGGAGGCAATGATGACCTCGACACAAGGCATTTCTTAAGGATTAATGAGCAGTTGGGGCTTAATGACTATCAATTCCTCCCAGCTAGTCATCAATCCAAAGTAAGCATAGACAACAAAGCCATTAACTACATCACCAACTTTCTCAAACCAGATTCTTCTCTGTCTCACATGCTAAGGACTTTCGTTCCAGACGAATCTGTTAAATTTTTCAAAAACTGTCACTAACCTGGACAGGGACAGAAAAGTAACCCATGCACTCACACACACACAGAGACAGGCAGACAGACAGAAAAGTATAGATAAACCAATCTCTTGAATGAACATATATGCAATATATGAAAATACATATACATATGTAGATATGTATGTACCTTAAAGGTGTGACATAGAATAACAAACTAACTGTAGCTTGTAGATATATGCATATATATCAAATTAGGCATAATAAAAGAAGGAATGAGAATATTTAGTGCCTGTGGGGTGACAGGAGAGCATCATGAAGAGAAATGTTCATTGTATACTTTGAATAGCACAATCTGAGACATGCGGGCTTGTTTTCTCATCAATCTGTTCTCATTCACCACCCTCAATATCAAGGTCTGAAAGGTCTCATCCATTTTGTATGCAGGGATGGTAAAATCTGTGCCCATCTTCTGAAATTTATCCTTACTTCAACATCCTATTTGAGGGCTTTTTTTGATAGATAGAAACTGTGGTCTCAGTTATATATTTCATGAAATATCATTGCTTCAATGATTCTTATTGCATTATTATTCTTCCCTGACATAAAGAACCCTAATATTTCCTTATTTGTCATCAGTCATGGTCATTTCCTATAGCCTGAAAGGTAAATAAATGTTAATGAATTTGTGAATGAAATTGTCATTTGAGTAATTAAGTATACTAATGTGAAGGAAAGTTCTGGAGTAGATCTCCCCTCTTGAAGATTCTCCTGTACCTTCTCGTTCTGCATCTTGATTATTTTATTGCCCAAAAGGCATAACAAACTAACTGGAGTATTGCTGTTTAAGATATAAGACAAATATGTGTGACACCCTGGCAATCTACATCTCAAGAACCTTTTCTAGAGACATTTTTTCCTGAAAACTTGTTGGGGAATTGGATATAATTTTTTTCTCTCACAGGAGTCTATTGGTCATCCCCAAACAGCGCTAAACACACTAATAAACATATACAAGTAGTTGATACATAAAGAGATCCCAATCTGCTAAATTATTATTAATAGTATCTGACATAGATCCTGCTAGACTGCCCTTAACCCCAGCTCCACTGTCCCCAAGATCAACTTCACTCCTCCTCCAGTTCCCTAATACATATATAATATATATAATATATATTCATATACATATTCACATATATTCATAGTGTTTGGCCACGGGTCTCTGCTGCATCTTTTCTCATCAGTTGCTAGATGCTTGCCCCTATGAGAATTCTTGAGCTAGGCAGAAATCTATGAGCATAGCAGAATGTCATGTGGAAAGATTTCATTGACTTTTTTCTACTTTCTTTCATTCTGTCCTGGGCCTCTGGCCTGCGCTCCCTCTGATTCCTGGCCATCCAGGCAATGCCAGATGTGGCCTCCCTCTTGTGTCATCGGCCTCAAGTTGGATCAGTCATTGGTTGGCCACTCCCAAAAGTTTTGAACCACCATTTCCCCATCACATCTTTCAGGCACGAGATATTTTAAGTCAACGGATTTATGTTTGAGTTGATGTCCCAGTCTCACTGCTAGGAGCCCTGCTTGGTTATAGATGTCTGGTTTGATCTCTCTCCCTCTGTTTCTCCCACCCACAGTCTGCTCTTTCCTGTTCCATTTCCACCTGATCCCAATACACCCAACAAAATTTACTCTGTTCCCCTACCAACTTACAGAATCTTTTCAGTTTCATAAGGCCCCATTGTGTGTGTGTGTGTGTGTGTGTTTGTGTGTGTGTGTTTGTGTGTGTGTGTGTGTGTGAGTGCATGTGCTGTTCAGTGTTCTGTTCAGGAATTTGTATCCTGTGCCAACATTTTCAAAGGTATTTACCACCTTTTCTTCTATTAAGTTCAGTGTGTCTGGTTTTGTACTGAAATCTTTGATCTACTTGAACTTGAGTTTTGCGCAGTATGATAGATATGGATAAATTTTCTCTCTTCTACATGCTGACATCCAGTTAATAAGCACAATTTATTGAAGAGGTTTTCTTTTTTTCCATTGTGTATCTACGGATTCTTTATCAAAAATCTGATGTCCATAGGTTTGTGGATTTATATCTGAGTCTTCAATTTGATTCCACTGATCCACCTGTCTGGTTTTATGCCAACACCATGCTATTTTATTATTATAGCTCTGCAGTGGAGCTTAAAATAGGGGTGGTGCTATGTCTAGAGGGTCTTTTATTGCATAGGATTGTTTGAGTTTTTGTTTTGTTTTGTTTTTCTTTATGAAGTTGAGTAATGTCCATTCAAGGTCTGTAAAGATTTGTGTTGGAATAGCATTATTTGTAATATGCTCTTGGTAGGAGATGGTCAGTTTTACTATGTTAATCCTACCAATCCATGAACATGGAAGATCTTTCCATCTTTTGATATCTTCCTCAATTTCTTTTCTTCAAATTCATGAAGCTTTGGTCCTACAAGTTTTTTAATTATTTTCTTATAGTTACCCCTAAATGTTTTATATTATTTGTGGATATTGTGAAGGGTGCTGTTTCATGATTTCTTTCTCAGTCCATTTGTCATTTGTATATAGAATGGCTACTGATTTTTGATTGATTTTGTATCTAAAAACATTGCTGATGATTTTCAGCTGCAAGAATTCTCTGTAGGAATTTTTAGGGTTATTTATGCAGAACATAATATCAATTTTTTAAAAACCCAATATTTCAAATATGTCATTTCCAATTTGTTTCCACTTGATTTCCTTCAGTGGTCTTTTTTTAAACCTAAAACTTCAATTGCTATGTTGAGTATATAGGGAAAGAGTAGACAGTCTTGTCTTATTACTAATTTCATTGGAATTGCTTTGAGTTTCTCTCCATTTAATTTGGTGTTGATTATAGGCTTGATGTAAATTGTCTTTATTATGTTATGCCAATTGTATCCTTGATTTCTTCAAGATTTTTTTTATCATGGTGTGTGTTAGAATTTTTCAAAGGCTTTCAGAAGTTAATGAATGCTCATATATTCTATTTTTCTTTCAGCTTGTTTATATGGTGGATTATGTTGACTTATTTTTATATGTTGGACCATCCCTGAATTTCTGTGATAAGGCCTACATGATCATGGTAGATGATCTTGCTATGTTCTTGGATTAGGTTTGCAATAATTTTTCTGAGTATTTTTGCATCTATGTTCATGAGGGAAATTCATCTATACGTCTGTTTCTTTATTGAATCTTTGTGTGGTTTGGGTATCAGAATAACTATGGCCTAATAAAATGAACTGAGCAATGTTCCTTATGTTTCTATTTTATGGAATAGTTTTTGGAATAATTATACTCAAAGGTGCTCATCTCTGAGCTTGTCTTTGTTGGATGGGTGGGGTTTTGCTTATTTCTTTTTTTTTTCTTTCCCCTTTGGTTTCTGTCTCTACCCAAGTTGGAGAAGAGAGTTCTGACTGTGTACATGGTTTCTATTCCTGCTGGGGATCCTCAGCTGGGAATATGAGCCTGGATATGATGATGGGTTAGTGGGATAGACACTAAATCGGGAAAATTATGGTGCAGGGCAGGCTACCTGCAGTTGTGCCTCCACTGGACTGGGGGCTGGAATAAGGTGACAGGCAATGGGTAGGAGAGGGTCGGTTGTGGGTGGGCTGAGTAAACACTAAGAAAGTGGGAACAGTCTGTTTGCAACTAGCTTCCCTGGAATTCTGGTGGGCAGTGTGTCCTCTGGTAGAGCTGGGGGATTCCAACAGGGAGGTGGGGCTGGATATGGTTCCTAGGATGAGAGGGTTTTGTGGGCAGGTTCCGAGGGCACTGAGGGGAGTATTGGTGGTCTGTTGGTGGATGTTTAACCTGGCCTTCTTTTTTTGTTTTGTTTTGTTTTGTTTTGTTTTTGGAGACAGGGTTTCTCTGTAGCTTTGGAGCCTGTCCTGGAAGTAGCTCTTGTACACCAGGCTGGCCTTGAACTCACAGAGATCTGACTTCCTCTGCCGCCCTAGTGCTGGGATTAAAGGCTTGCGCCACCACTGCCAGGCTTAATCTGCCATTCTTTTTGCAGCTTGAGCAAGGCATTTGGTGGAGTTGGGGTACATTGTTTTCAATCACCTATTTAAATGCTCATTTTCCATTTCATTTCTTCACAGTCTTCACTTATGTTTTATTTATTTTTCTTAAAGGAATGGTAAGAAGTCATCATTCACTCTACTCTTTACCATTTTTCACTGGTAAAGTCAGTAAATTGTGCCACTTTGACTCACAATAGTTTTATTAACCAACTTTATTAATCAAATGTTATTAACTACTTTATCCACATGGCTCCCAACAGAGGATTAAAAGTGTGATACTCTTAATTCAATTTAACAAATATTTACTAGATGCTAAGATAGAATCCAGTTCTACTCTTTAAGAAGCTTGTAAATAAATAAGATGGCCACCTGGACAAACATTGACATTCATAAATAGATTTAACAAGTTTAAGCTTGACTTTAATGGCAATTAAGGGAAGGATGGATTAGTAAAACTAATGAGGGAATAGAAATAGTTATTGCAAATTGGTTCTGGTTGGGCATAATTTAATAGACTAATCAGAGTGAGAAATCCAAAGCCAAAAGAAAAAAATACAAAAGATCTGAAAATGAAAGGTTGGAGGGTATGTTTAGACTGAATGGACAGTGCCACTGGCATTGTGCAGCATTCCTAACAGACAAGTCTTTGCCTGTTAATAATAATAATACCACACAGTAGCACTGAGCACCTTCCATGCCCTGCTAAGCAATTGATTATCACAGGGATAATTTTGGACTCCCCCCAAAAATTGTCTGCAAGTACTGGAAGACACTGTAGTTTTGGGGATTGTTACTGGCATATAGTGGGTGTGTGTAGTAAAGGTCTAAAGAAGTTCTCCTCAGGTAGATGTATTTGTACACTGGTTGTCTAACTCCTTATCTGATGTTAAATTACTTTTAACAAAAATGCTACTGTGGACAATTCTATGCTGAAATATGGAAAGAAAATAGCAATTTTAGAAATAAGGGGGAACATGCATAAATCATTTGGTGTCCTGTGAACCTGAGGAAAAAAAAAAGAAGCGTAGGAATTGCAGGGTATTGAGGCCTCAGATGTTACTGTATAAGCACAAAGAATGCTGCTTGCATTATATGAAGCAGACTTGTTTCTGAGAGCTGAAGTATTCTGACTGCCTAACCAGAAAGAATGAAACACAGAGAATTTGGAACTTGACGCTCTAAGGTCCTCCTCCCACTTTGACTGAGCATTTTGCAAGACAAATGGTTGTTATAAAAATACAAACATAGTGCTGGACATCACAAATCCTTCCATATAATTTGAGAAACAGCTCGGTCATTTATATTTCATTTTTTTTTCGTAAATAATCAATCTCAAAAAGTGGAGATCATCAGGAGGATTCACACACAGCCAGAAGCCTCATGCCAGGTATGTGCATTCCACTTGCATCATCATAAGAAAGTAAGAAAACAGAGAAACCAAAAGCAAATTAATTTTGTATTTTGTTTTGTCAAGAGATGACGATTCTAGGTGTCTTTTGGAACTGAAATTAGTTTGACTTTTTCTGGCTACGAAAGAGTTGAAGCTGTGACTGCCTTCTTAGCCTGCTCATCTGCTCTAATGTATTTCTCTGCATTGTGGTGGCAGCTCACAGGAACCATATTCCTTCATGGATTTTAAGAAAAATGGTATTCATGGGTCCATGAAGCACATTATGTAATGATTAAGGGGTCATGCCCTTTAAAGGGCACTTACAGAAGCCCTGACTTACCGGCTGTAAAATTTCTTATTCTCTGATTTTAAAAAGAAAAAGTTTGAAAGGAAAGAAAAGAACTACGGCTGGAGCCAGTGCAGTGAAACTCTCCCCAGTTCTGAAGTGTAGGCAGCTGTCTCGTGAAGCAAACCATGGAAACAATCTGCTTCCTGCAAGAAATTTTGAGGCAGCCATGTTATTTTAGGTACAAACAGCAGAGGGCATTGTTTGGTCATACATCAAACAGGGCTGCTAAGGCTAATAACAAATAAAAAGTGAAAAAGGGAAATCTCTAATTTCTCCACCCACAAAACATGCAAGAAAGAGCAAGCAGATGGTGAAACGGCCTCAACTCACTGTATTAAGGCTTCTGTGAAAGTAACTGCAAACCATTCAAACAGCAACACAGAAATGGATCAATTTCCTGCTGCAGGAATGGGACTCTACTATGTGTTAAGGATCTGTCAGGAAGTTCAACAGCACAAGGGTCTCCCCGGATAGTGTATTTACATCCTTAAGTGTCCCCACCCTCCTGGGTCAACTGACCCACTCATTCCTGCATACATGTCTTAACAAATATTTGATGAGTAGAATTTCAGGGAAATGTTACTGTGTTAACTGTGCATGACTCTACGATAAAAGTTAACATTTGACTAGGTGAAATAGTCAGTAAGAGAAACACTTGTGCATATAAGAACATAACTAATAAAGATACAGTGAAGAAATTGAATTCTGTTTTTGTCATGGAGTGACTAGGCATAGTAAGTAACCCACAACGGCTTTCTGAGTAGGCAAAATTGAAAGTAACTTTCTATATGACACTATAAATACACAAATCCAAGGTTATATGTTGTGAGCAGAGGGAACTCTATTATAAAGGTAAAAGGATATACCAAGTTGAACCTTTTAAAATATGAAGACTAGTCAGTGATATTTGTTAGAAGAAGGCCACTTGTTGGTTCCCCACCACCCGGCTAGCATAGACCCAAAATAATCACACAGAAACTGTATAATTAAATCATTGCTTAGCCCATTAGCTCTAGCTTTTTATTGGCTAACTTATATTAATTTAACCCATTTTTATTAATTTGTACATCACCACGTGGCTGTGGCTTACTGGGTGAAGCTTGCAGAGTCTGTCTCCTGCGACTCCATGGCTTCTCTCTGCCTCCACCCTCTTTCTCCCAGCATATAGCCTACCTTTTGCCACCAAGTTCTGTCTGCCCTTACCATAGGCTTGAAGTAGTTCTTTATTCATTAACAAACAAAAGCGACACATAGATGGAAGGACCTCCCACACAGTATATTGAAGAAATAGAGAGGATTCCCATAAACCAGAGGTTCAAAGAAAACTAATGAGAAACAAAACAGTTTGCATTATATTCCAAGAACATGGAGTAGAAAAATAATTTCAAGTAAGGAATGACTGAAATATATTATATCTTTAAAATTCAGTAAACAAGTTTCATGAAGAATAGATATATTAGGACAAAAAGGGAGAACCTAATAAAATATTTCAGGGGGTACAAATTAGAATTGAAAATGACACGGATACAGAAAGAAATACTGAGTTATGTTTAGGAGCAGTGCTGGGAAAATAAAGCCAGGCTGCATGTGAATACAGAAAAAATATCACTAAAGGGAAAATAGGTTTTTATATTGAACATCTTGGTATATGGTATCAGCACTGATTGAGGGACAGAGACAGTTTTCAGTTATCCTATACTCTTTAATTCATGTAGTCATCACAGTGTTTACTTATTGGGTTTTATCATGCCACTTAGGAAAATGTAGCTCACAGAAGGTCATTTCAATAAAGACTGAATGAAATAAAAACAGTAAACTAACCCTCCAACAGAAGATATTTCACTTTATTTTTTATTTATTTATTTTCTATCTGTGTCACTTATTAAATTTATTAGTTTTTTAATACCAATCCAAGTTCCCACTCCCTCCCCTCCTCCCATTCCCTCCACACACCTTCCCACCCCACCCAGATCGAATCCTCAGAGAGGGTAAGGCACATTGCCTTAGGGAAGGTCCAAGGTCCTCCCTACTATATCTAGGCTGAGCAAGGTAAACATCCCAAAAGAATAGGATCCCAAAAAGCCAGTACATACAGTAGGGATGAATCCTGATGCCACTGCCAGTGGCCCCTCAGTCTGCCCCAGCCATGCAACTGTCAACCACATTCAGAGGGACTAGTTTGGTCCTATGCTTGTTCCTTCCCAGTCCTGCTGAAGTTGGTGAGCTCCCATTAGTTTTAAATCTGACTTTTCAGCCATCCTACAAACCACAATCCCAGAGATCTCAGACAACAATGAGGACACTAAGAGAGACTTGCACAGATCTAATCTATATTGGAATTAGAAAGTATAAAAAGACAAGACAAGATCTCCTGAGCAAATAGGGAGCATGGGGACCTTGGGGGAGGATTGAAGGGGAGAGGGGAGAGGCAGGGAGNAACTGTCAACCACATTCAGAGGGACTAGTTTGGTCCTATGCTTGTTCCTTCCCAGTCCTGCTGAAGTTGGTGAGCTCCCATTAGTTTTAAATCTGACTTTTCAGCCATCCTACAAACCACAATCCCAGAGATCTCAGACAACAATGAGGACACTAAGAGAGACTTGCACAGATCTAATCTATATTGGAATTAGAAAGTATAAAAAGACAAGACAAGATCTCCTGAGCAAATAGGGAGCATGGGGACCTTGGGGGAGGATTGAAGGGGAGAGGGGAGAGGCAGGGAGGGGAGCAGAGGAAAATGTAGAGCTCAATAAATATTAATAAAAAATGTAAAAAAATCTGACGTTTCAAACACTGATTCTGCTGAGAGAAGTTAAAAATTCTTCCTAATATACTTTAATATTTTTCCAGGTTGCTAAAGAACAGAGGCTGAAATTTTGCTTACTTCCCCATTCACACCATTCCTATGGAAATGTGAGTGGTAGAGGTGATTTGCCCTGATTTCAGGATGATCATTTCTACACTAGAACACTTTCCCTTTTGTGGAATTCATATTTTAAGTTTTTTGAGATTTTTGCTAGTAGGAGTTGATCTGAAACTTTGTAACTCAGTAGTCAGACAATCAAACTGAAGCTCAGCCCTGTATGATTTTAAAGGAATGTGTAGTGTATGGATTACTGAGGTCACTCTTTTTTTCATTATCCAGTCTTTCTCCTTCAATTTCTTTTCACCACAAAGGCAAAAGCTTTCTAAAATAGTGCTCTCATAATATCCCTCCATTCTTGAAGGTCTCAAGGTTTTTCTCAAATATATTTATTGAAGCAATTCTGTCAGGTGTGCAACAACCCTCAATAGACCAAGCTACCCATTCAAATGATCTCTTCTACTATAAGAGTCCTCTACTTTCACTGTCAGCTTTCTTAATTTTCATTCTCTCTATTATGAATAATCTCATTTTTATCTCCTCCACAACTATACTGCCTCAGTAGTAGTTTCTATTTTCTTAAGTACATAGTTAAATCTCAAATTCTCTTCTGAAAAATATAAGATTAGTCATGCCTATATCAACTTTTGAATATGACTTACAGCATTTAAGTATTTTCTACATCAAATTGCCACAATCCATATACTCACAATTTTATGTTCTATATGTGAATTGATAGTACATTTTGCAGCTGTAACAAGATTCAAAAACCCAGAAGGCCTTGACAATTTAGAAATTTTGTTTCTTTATAATAATCCTCATTTTATTCTTCAGATCTCTGTCTGTTGCTATCACATGGATTTTCTTCTTTTTTAAAAGAAAACACCATTCTCTTTATATTTCATTTTTACTCATTTAATCATATTCTAATGACATTTTTAAACACTATACAGATAGTCTAAAATTATAAGCTAAGTTTTCTTAAAGTCACAAGTGTGGAGATAGATATTTTTCCCATGAAACAAACCTTCTAAAATTTAAGTATCATTTTAGAAACATTTGCAAAGACACTGTTTTTAAAGAAGCAGTTGTCTGTTGGCTTGACAGGTCAAGTCCCTGGATTGTAGTCATTTATATGCTGTAGTGTTTTTATTACATTTACATAGAGGGTCATCCAGGACTTTATTTATATATAAAAAGATCCTTGAAATTCGGCATGTCTATGCATTTCTGCACACAGAAGAGGGAAAGCTCAACATATTTGCAAGGCTGGATTTCAAAATAGGGAAAAAAGAAGAATGGTATTAGGAAATACTGATAAAAGCAAATTTGATTTGAAAAGGTGAGCTCCCTTTGCTAATACTATGATTTAATTTGTGCCATTTTCTCTTCTAGCAGTTTTTAAATACAAAGAGAGGTTGAGAAACGATTTTCCAGTAGATATTCATCTTGTCCTGGTAGGAATAAACTCAAGTAATTTCCTTACAACCAATTTAAGGTAACTGATTAATTTTCTGAGGAAGATTCAAGATTCATAGTGTTATCAAAAATTTGAATTTTTTAAACTTCTTTTCTCTTTCTTTGGTATTATCCTAAAATGAAATGAGTTTGAGAGAGTATGTGGGAGGGAGAGACAGAGAGATAGACAGACAGAGAGAGAGGATATATAATAATAAATTTAGTTGCACATAACCTGGGGGTGGGGGCATAATAATCTCTGCACAGTTAAGTATCAATAGCCTGTTAGGATTAAAAAAAATGTTTACAGAAGAACCATTTGATATGTTAAATAATTCAGTTGTTTATCACAACATATAAGAAGTAAGTTCTTTGCATTTTTTTTTCTTTTTTGGAATATCAGCTTCAACTTGAGGCTGGCTTCCTTTTGAACAGGATGGCTACAACCTCAGGTGTCTTGTCTTCTCAGAGTAATCTGAAACAGAATACAGAATTCGATATCCAACCCCATTTCCACATTCTGAATATTTATGAAAGGAAATATTTTATAATCTACCAAACTAAAAATTCCTTGTATCTACTGCGTGACTTTTGATGCATGTCCAGAATTAACTTGTTTTTAACAACAGAAGCCATTCTTCCAATGTTGCTAACAGTTTATAGCCTATATGTTGGCCTGTCAGTCTTTCCTATCTATGTACCGTGCAAACTAGAATATTTTTGAATTCTTAACTGTTTAGGTTGAGGTAGGAGGGATAATATTTCAAAAGTTGTGACAATTGCATGAAAAACCTGTGACCATAAATAGTTTGACAGGAACACAGTTATAACCACTCATGACTGCTACAGTGGCAGATTTCAGTAGCTAAAATATTTTGTGTGCAGTAATTTTCAGAAAAGTTTGCCTAGCTCTATCTTAAACAGAAATCTATACACCTAAAAACACAGGATCATTGTTCTTGGGGAAGGTAGATTCTTTAGAACTTAATTGTTTTTCAAAAAGAGTAAAGAATTTGAATGGTGTGAAGAAAACATGTGGAATAATGTATTTTAGGATTTTAGATGAGTTAAATTACAATGTAAAAAATAGCATACTTTTTGATATGACAAAAATACTCTTAAAATAACTCTGTCTCAGTCTATTAAAATATCTGAGTTCATTCGTCACTATGATAAAGGTGAAAAGCTCCTCAAAACCATTTAAGAATGTCAATGAGTATAGTGGTAAAGATCTGTATATACTTTCATACTTTATTCAAACTGGAGAATTAGACTTGAGGATGATTTTTCAATGGGAACTAGGTCATAAAAATGTAAGTGGATGAACATAGCATGGTGTTGTGAGAGACTTCATTAATCTCAGAGTACAGATCTCTGTGGAAGCATTCCAGGGAAAAGTTAAGGCATCTAGGCTGGAGAATTACTCAGTAGAGTGTTTCTCTTGCATGAAGGAAGACCTGGGTTCTATCACCAGTATCTCATAAACCTGGCATATTGGTGCTTACTTGTAGTGTTAGAATTAGAGAGCTAAAGGCAGAAGGATGAGAAGTCCTAGGTAATCATGGTTAAGGTTTAGAGAGCAGAGAAGTAATTAAAGTAATTAAGGATTAGAGAATTTTAAATCAGCCTGGGCTGCATGAGATGGTCTCAACCAAGTAAGCAAGCAACAGACAAAAACGATGAATTACTATAATCTCCTGTGAGACCCAATGAAAATATTTTTTTCTGACAGGATAGTCCTAGAAGAGAAATGAGCTGCTGTAAAAACAGTGAATGAGCATTGAGAGAGAAACTGCTAGGTGGGTACTCTGATAAGTCATTCGATGTTGGGTTAATAGCCTGTACATTTAGTTGAATTATGCAAGTAGATTCTGCCCTTGCCTGTGAACTACCAGAACTACAGAAATAGCCATGGATTTCTGTCTATAACAACAGTGCCAAATATCAGTTCCTTCTCACAGAGTTTGGTAATTCCCAGACCATGTGTGCCTCTATTATACCACTAGGCATATATATCAGGGAAGTTGATATTTTAACTCATGGGGTTCACTGTTGTTTGAGACTGGTGATACATTTTCCTCTTTGGTAGTATGCACAACACCTTCCAGCACTAGAACCAGTTTGATTTCTCCATGTATTACGAGGTATTTTCAGAAGTACAGTTTTATCATCAAGTTTCAGGATACAACCAAAAGAAATGACAGAAACATGTAATGTTTGATGAAAATAGACCCTATTGGCAAACAAATCCAAAATAAGTAACCCATTCTTGGTCCTAGAGTTTTGATTTGCCAGTCTCTGGTGTCTAATAGGTGCATTGCACCCCTGTTAAATAACAAGTCTATTTAATTTAATTTCTGTCTTTATTTCTTCCTTGACCCAGGGGTGGTTCAGTAGTTGACTGTTCAGTTTCCATGAATTTGTAGGCTTTTTGTGGGTAGAATTGTTGCTGAATTCCAACTTTATTCCATGGATCCAGTAGTATACAGGTGGTTACTACAATTTCTTTGTATCTATGGATGTTTGCTTTGTT
>LOEQ01005194.1:145204-162605 GCA_001685075.1 Bramus lutescens
TCTACAAGAGCTAGTTTCAGGACAGGCTCCAAAAACTACAGAGAAACCCTGTCTCAAAAAAATATTTGCATTAACTTTTATCCTCACAACCTTAAGGAATGAGTGATTTTGCTATTTCTGTTTCACAAGTGAGGAGAAGAAACTAGGCCACAGAATATATGAATATCTTGCTCAGTGTTGTAACTAACCTTGTCCAGTTTTAGAATGTTGTGAACCTCTCACTCCCTCCATTCTTTCTTTCTAAAAGGTTCATAGAAGCAACATGTTAACAAGAGAGATTGGGATATATTATGCACAGGCAAATGGTTCATGATCAGCCAGCTAAATTGATAAATTATGCTGAGAAGTTTCTGCTGGAAATAATGCAGACAATAACTTATTTTATTTCCCCAATTGTACAAAATCCTTAACAATAAGGACACAAGTCATTATCCTATTAACACCATTTTTTCTGTAAATCACACTTGATATTTATAAAAGTGACTTAGCAGGTGACCCATCTACTGCAGACATCCGACTATATTATACTGAGTAACTGAGTTACATATATAAATCTCTATGGAAGCTCATGCTCAGATAAATTAATTGTGAAACATATTGCCTGCTAACTTTTGCTCTATACTACCATGTTCACAAGATGTTTCTACTGTGGGACCAATCTGATGAGCTCTGAGTCTTGGTTTTGCACTTTAACCATATGGCTTCTTATATGCTTCTCTTATGATTCTTACTCTTGAAAGAGGAGAGAATAGTGTCCAAGTCAGAGGAGTGTCTTAAACACTGAGAAGATACTAGGGATTGACACGAACATGAACTATGTACAGTTGTTAACCAGATGACAGTTAGACATTTCTGTTTTTGGTTAAAGATCAGTTGTCATCAATTAAAAATTCTTAATAATTTTTAACAAGGCATCACACATTTACCTTTTTGCTAGACACCAGAAACTAGTCATTCCTGGATTACTTTATTTATGAATTCTATAGCTTGCTACAGAGGAAGGATTTCATAGATAGGCTCCTTCTTAGTGATTTTGCATAGGAAGTTTTAGTTGGCTGAGTTTAGTGACTGAATCTTATTTTCTGTACATTTCTGATCTGAGATGGACACTGAAGAAGAGGATGAAACTCATGACATACCCCTCTATGCATTGGCTTCTATACAGTTGGCAGTTGTTAAGTACTACATTGGTGCTCTCCATCTCAATATTCCATTTATTTTTGTTTAATCATCTGATTATATACAAACAGTGATTAAATGGTAATTTGGACTACAGAAATGATTCTCTGTGAATACTGGCAACATGCCCCACAAAGAGTTATTAAATTAGTTTGCCACAAAAGCTATTAAATTAATTAAATAAAAGTTAATGCTGATAAAGAACTTAAAATATTACCTAGCACACTGTGAAAACTTTAAGCATTGTTATTATCATCACTGTTTCTACTTTTGGTGATTCTCAGCCAGACATCTCAGCCAGACTGGGACTATAAAGATGAGGAATGCAGTTAGTTAAGTTTAATGTTAATTTTATCAATGTTAGCCTTAGCTCATACAAATATGTCACTAGTAGTACTCTAAGAAGATATCTGAAGAAGTAATACTTTTTTGTCTTGTTTTTCAGACTGTTTGAACTCCAGAAGGACCAACACCAGATAAATTATGAATGTTGAACAAGATGACCTTACATCCACAGCAGATAATGATAGGTCCTAGGTTTAACAGGGCCCTATTTGACCCCCTGCTTGTGGTGCTGTTGGCTCTTCAACTTCTTGTGGTGGCTGGTCTGGTCCGAGCTCAAACCTGCCCTTCAGTGTGCTCCTGCAGCAACCAGTTCAGCAAGGTGATTTGTGTTCGCAAGAACCTTCGTGAGGTTCCTGATGGCATCTCCACCAACACAAGGCTGCTGAACCTCCATGAGAACCAAATCCAGATCATCAAAGTGAACAGCTTCAAGCACTTAAGGCACTTGGAAATCCTCCAGTTGAGCAGGAATCATATTCGAACCATTGAAATTGGGGCCTTCAATGGTTTGGCGAACCTCAACACTCTGGAACTCTTTGACAATCGTCTCACTACCATCCCGAATGGAGCTTTTGTGTATCTGTCTAAACTGAAGGAGCTCTGGTTGCGCAACAACCCCATTGAAAGCATCCCTTCCTATGCTTTTAACAGAATCCCTTCTTTGCGCCGCCTAGACTTGGGGGAATTAAAAAGGCTTTCTTACATCTCAGAAGGTGCCTTTGAAGGTCTGTCCAACTTGAGGTATTTGAACCTTGCCATGTGCAACCTCCGTGAAATCCCTAACCTCACACCGCTCATCAAACTGGACGAACTAGATCTTTCTGGGAACCATTTGTCTGCCATAAGGCCTGGCTCTTTTCAGGGGTTGATGCACCTTCAAAAACTGTGGATGATACAGTCTCAGATTCAAGTGATTGAACGCAATGCCTTTGATAACCTCCAGTCATTAGTGGAGATCAACCTGGCACACAACAATCTAACATTACTGCCTCATGACCTCTTCACGCCCTTGCATCATCTAGAGAGGATACATCTTCATCACAATCCATGGAATTGTAACTGTGATATCCTGTGGCTTAGCTGGTGGATACGAGACATGGCTCCCTCGAACACAGCTTGTTGTGCCAGGTGTAACACTCCCCCAAATCTGAAAGGGAGATATATCGGAGAGCTGGACCAGAATTATTTCACATGCTATGCTCCGGTGATTGTGGAACCCCCCGCAGACCTCAATGTCACTGAAGGCATGGCAGCTGAGCTAAAATGTCGGGCATCTACATCCCTGACTTCTGTGTCTTGGATTACTCCAAATGGAACAGTCATGACCCATGGGGCATACAAAGTGCGGATAGCTGTGCTTAGTGATGGCACGTTAAATTTCACAAACGTAACTGTGCAAGACACAGGCATGTACACATGTATGGTGAGCAATTCTGTTGGCAACACTACTGCTTCTGCCACCTTGAATGTTACTGCGGCAACCACTACTCCTTTCTCCTACTTTTCTACTGTAACAGTAGAGACTATGGAACCTTCTCAGGATGAGGCACGAACCACAGATAACAATGTGGGTCCCACTCCAGTAATTGATTGGGAGACTACTAACGCAACCACATCTCTTACGCCACAGAGCACAAGGTCAACAGAGAAAACATTCACCATCCCAGTGACTGACATCAACAGTGGAATCCCAGGAATTGATGAGGTCATGAAAACAACCAAAATCATTATTGGGTGTTTTGTGGCCATCACACTCATGGCTGCTGTGATGCTGGTAATTTTCTACAAGATGAGGAAGCAGCACCATCGGCAAAACCACCATGCTCCAACAAGGACTGTTGAAATCATTAACGTGGATGATGAGCTCACTGGGGATACACCTATGGAAAGTCACCTGCCCATGCCTGCAATTGAGCATGAGCATCTAAACCACTATAACTCTTACAAATCTCCCTTCAACCACACAACAACAGTAAACACAATAAATTCAATACACAGTTCAGTGCATGAACCGTTATTGATCAGAATGAACTCTAAAGACAATGTACAAGAGACTCAAATATAAAACATTTACAGTTACGGAAAACAAACAATCAAAAAAGACAGTTTATTAAAAAAATGACACAAATGACTGGGCTAAATCTACTGTTTCAAAAAAGTGTCTTTACAAAAATAACAAAAAAGAAAAGAAATTTATTTATTAAAAATTCTATTGTGATCTAAAGCAGACAAAATTACGTGTATTCCTCAGAACCTGTTTTTGCTGCACTTACTATTTTCCCACACCTCCTCCCTCCCTTCCCTGATTGCCATATTTTTCATAGATCTCAATTCTCTAAAGAACTGGTCTAGGAAATTTTGTAAGAATTCTGTTACACTTTGAGATTTTTATGGTGAATTCTAGTGGTGAGATCCAGTCTATTTTGTCTCTTTATCTCTCTAATTTTTTCATTGTTTTCCTTTTTCCTTCATGCTCTTCTGAAGTAGTCCAATGGGGAATGCAATATTAGAAATAGATTTTTAAGAAAGAATGAGGAAAATGCAAGATCTTATATTTTTCATGCATTGATCTGTTCTGTATTTATGAGGAGGACATTCTGTGGAGAAAGAAAAAAGTAAGCAAACAACAGATTAATTTACATATGAATATCTATAAAACCCATGACTTAAAAAAAAAAACTCTAGAACCAGAATTTGTAGTTCAAAAACTTAAAATAAGATTATAAATAAAATATTGTTGGTTTTTCTGTACCTTGACATAGCTCATTTGTAGCCTGGTTCAAATATGATAAACTTGAAGGTAATTAGATTCCTTATTTTCCAAGAAACACTTTAGCCAAAGCATCATTTTCTACATGTCTCTGCTGTTTTATTTGACTTAAGTTGCCTATCAGTATTCAAGGATGCTTTGATGCAATGAGATTCTTTCCTTCTCAATAGGATGCCCCTTGCAAAATTTTCAGGTGAAAAGATATCAGTTTATAAACAAAATGTATTTCAAGTAGGGAGAAAATACCACTATGATATATTTGCGTTTTTCTAATAAGAATCCCATATACAAGGTGAAATATTGCCGCAAAAGTGGAGCCATACTAATGTTCTTATAGTTAAAAAATAATTTTGGGTTCTGAGTGTTAGCAAATTTAGTTCAATTCAATGAAAACTATCAAAGAATTAAAATGGACTAAATGGTCACTTGGGTAATATGGGTACAAAAATAACAAGGCCTGGTTCCTGCCCTTGTATCATTCCCAAGGATTATTCTCAGTGTATTCCTGGGCACTAGCACTAACTTTTGATATTTGGGTAGATGACAATGTCCTAGGATGACAAACTCATAAAATATTCAATTATTATTATTACAGAAGCTTCCTGATTTCATGGTTTCAGACATTTTTATGGTAGAGATAACTTTTGCCTCTAGAATGCAGATTCCCAGGGTTAACACGTATTAAAATGGTATCTTAGGTATCCTAGAAATGTGGGTCCATACAAAGAAATGAGAAGACTGTGGCAATGGTAATTTACTAAGACTTCCTTTAAAGGAGCTGTGGAAATTTTAGTAAAGAGGATTTATATTGACTTTAAAAAAAAAAGAGAGAGAGAAACCCACTGACTGTGATTGTTAGCATGATCCTTATATTTCAATATTCTATGTATATCACCTTTATCTTTATGTCTTTAGAGCAATATACAGACAGACAAGCAGACAGACAGGCACGCACGCACACACACATACATACACACACTAGCGCGCGCGCACACACACACACACACACACACACACACACACACTCACACACCTCTTGATTACTGGCCTTGAAACCTGCCCTCTCTACCAAAGTGAGAAAATAGGATTGACTAAACGGAAGAAAACATATTTCCTAATGGAAGTACAGCTTGAAGACTCACATTTAATTCTTCAGTCTAGACCTCATGCCAGGTTTTGTGATCTCCAGGTGTGAAAAAACAATTTTCCTACACTGTAGGTTAGAAAAATGGAGGAAGCAGTAACAAATAAATGCAAGTACACAACAGTCTTTCTTCTATTCTGCAATCCCATCCTCTTTGGCCTTTTCTCCTGTACCCCCTGCTTCCCTTTTGTGCAAACATTATGCACATGCTTTTACTGTTCAGTAGACACAGGAAAAAAGAAAGTGTGCAGTGACTGTCATTTGTTGATTTACTGTGTATTGAATATATTTAATGTCTTGTTTTCCAACAGCAGGTAAATTTGGTATTTTATGTGGGAGTACATACATACACACAGAGATGCATACTCACACACATACATACACTTTTGACTGTTAACCTATGTCTGATATGAAGAAAAGTGTTACTAATGAGTAGGGAAATGGGTCTTGCCATCTCTACTTGACAACTATTCCTGGCTTATGCTTACAAACTTCTCCCTACTTACCCTCTTTCCTCTTTAGCTTATGATTATTATAAGGTTAGACCTAAAATGTTCTGACAATTAACTGTGTAGGGTGGCTAAATAGTTAGGCATATTGTACTAAACACAATGAAATCCAAGCTTGCACTAAAAAAAAAGCAAAAATTTAAGAATAAAATCTAAACTATGTGATATAGCAGCTGGAATACTATAACAGCTGAGAATAACACATTTCAGAAATAAAATGTATTGGTGGAATATTTAAGTAAATCAAATTAAGTTATATAAAAAAAAATCAAACTTTTTTCACATCCTCATCACAGCTATTGGGGTTAAAAGTGAAGTGTTAAATATATATGTTTATATTTACACACACACACACACACANTATATATATAAAAGGAAACTGCAGCTGAGTCAAAATCTTATCTGGCTAGTTATAAGCATATTTGCTCATGAGTTTGCTAATGGTTTGGTTTTCTAGAGTCATTCTGCATTTCTTGAGGAGGAAAATCCTATATGATCATTTCCTTATCCTTTCAGACAAACAAATTCCATGTCTACTCATTTTTTTTGATCCTATGTAAAAGCACTTAAGTGAGTGGCAGAGTCTGAAAACACATACAAGCACACACATACACACATACAAACACACACACACTCAAAATATTGCACTTAGAAACACCTAAGCTAAGGAAACCTAGCAATCATGTGTGTGTGTGTGTGTGTGTGTGTGTGTTTGTGTGTGTGTATGTGTATGTTGTGGGCGTATCATTTACAGACTTTTTTTGTAAAGAAGATTATTTAACTTGTTCTTTTACTGATTTGGAAATCAAATCTTCATATAGGACAATGACCAGTCTCTCATATTCTTCACCACTTGTATAGATGGGCATACCTTGGTAAAATGTTGGAAGAATTCAGATATCACAGACTCATAGGCACATAATTTTCTCTCTTGTCTAAAATATTCTGCAATAAACTACTCTTATTTCTACTGCTTGACATAGGTCAATGGAACAGGGAAGCGTTATGAGTAATTTTTAAAGAAGAAAAAGTTTTTGCTAATCAATGATAATTTTTAGCCTTACGATTAAAGACTCCAATATCTGGATGGTAGTAAAATGTTGTAGGCTATACTATCCTGGGTAAACATATGAAAGGAAAGGACAAAATAAGGTTACTACCTTGGTCACAGGGAAGACATAAAGCATTTTAATAACATAAATTAATGAAGTAAGAGAGACACATGAGATGGTAGCTTTAGAGTACACAACCTTTCCAGAGCATATATTAACTTTTATGTGTTTTCAGACTCTGCCACTCACTTAAGTGCTTTTACATAGGATCAAAAAAAATGAGTAGACATGGAATTTGTTTGTCTGAAAGGATAAGGAAATGATCATATAGGATTTTCCTCCTCAAGAAATGCAGAATGACTCTAGAATACATTTTATTTCTGAAATGTGTTATTCTTTCTTCTTTCAGCATAATGTTCATGGTATTTAGATAAACGGAAATCTCAGATGAATGTCTACAAACACAGCGCTCTATAGCAATGCAGTTTTCAAACAATGCATCCAGTAACTGGTTGCTTCACTCCACATGTTTCAACAAGGAACTTGAAGTTAATCCTCCAACTCAATATCAATGACAACATACGAATACTTAGGACATGAGTCATATTTTTCTAGGAAGCCAATTGTTTCTCTTAAAATACAGTACCGCAGAGTCCAATCTCTTAAAAAAAATCTTCTTACACCATATCCATTTCATTATTTTATTAGAATGTGATTTCTGCAGAGCAGCTACTCTTGCCAAAAAGTAGCCTAAAAGGTTGCTTTTGAACACTGAATTATCTTCTATTTCTACTATTTTAATAAGGTAAAACTGAGATTGCTTCAAGCTCTCTGGAGGAAAGGGAGCCGTTGACACTATTGTTTTCCTATATTCTACCAAGATAAAGAATGAGCTACATGTAGCAGTAGGAGAGACAAAAGAAATTTTCTAAAATTAATGTAGCACACTTGTCAATCAGGGTCCTAAATATAGATAATGAATGAGGCATTCTCACAACATATGCCAGTTCATGTCATATTATTTCTTAAGTGAAACTGGGAAATTCTGAAGCTTCAACTTTTCCTAGCATTGAGATTATATATAAACTATATTTAAAATAATGTAGCAAAATTTATAATAATTATTCAGCAGTAGTAAATAGCACATCTGTTCATTTCTCTTTTGTTTTAAGTAAATAAAAATGAAAAGCGAGATGTTTTGCTGCCAGAAAGACAATAACTGAAGATATTTTGATGAAAGTTCATTGTATTGGAAACAAATAACTCATTAACAAAATGTATTATCTGTATTAAATAATCCTAGCCATATGTCCCCTGTACACAATAATGTAGACAAAACTTTAGAAATTCAGATGTAAAATCTTCTTTATTTGACTTTTGCCCTAATAATTAAATTTCTATTGATTATTAATATTTCATTTATAAACAATGGTAGGGAATTCAGATTTATACCCTTGCAAACACTATCATTTTGTGCTTTATTTATTTGGCACATGTATTATGTTTATTTTCTTTGTTCTTGGTAGAAGAATGTCCATTAATTTTATTTTAAGAGAAGCTGAACTCAGTTGAGAAAGTGAAGCTCATTCTAATATATGACCTTTAACACTGAAAGCGTTTTAGAACACTCACTTAATCCAACCCTAGATTGGCTATAATGATGGAAACCTATGTAAACATTGCTGCCTTAACTTGTGAATATACAAAAGAGAATTTAGAGAGAAAATTAGTAAATCTCCTTAATTATCCAGACTTTGATTATCCATTTAATAAAACCACAAGATCATGGAATCTAGCATGTTTTTCAGGTAAATCTGGCAGCTTTGTACCTTGTATAGTATGAGAAATATGAATAAAAAAGACAGCAGCAACAACAAAAATCACAAAAAAGAAAAAAGAAGAGAAATATAGATGATACTAAAATCTCATTCACTGTACTAAAGTACTCACAATGTAACAATTATATACTTTATGGAATAGAATTTTATGTTCATCTCCATAAAAATTTAAAACAAATAATTTTTAATACTGTGGGAATATAGGTTTCTTTGGTAATGGAATCATTATGAAAAATTTATCTTAATGAAACTTGAAGAAAACCTTCAAGGCTAATTTTGAAAACTACTTTCAGGCACTATTGCTATTTCTGGTTTTAAAATTTGAGCTTTACAAAAGGAGAGAGAAGGGGCTAATAAAAATTTCACTTTCCATAAGTCCTCAAGGTGGATAACACAAGCTTAAAAAATTTCTCAGTGCTAGTGGACTCTTCTAGAATGAACTTCAGTTAATTTGACCCTAAACACATCAAGTTTCTATGCATTTGTTTTTGCAAAAGTCACTAGTCTTGCAAGCAAACCCCTCTAAACAAAATAATGGCAACATTTATATATTCCATTGCTGTTTGGTTTTCAATTCATAGTCTTTCCAGTGGAAACATCCATTTTATCCATGGTGTTGGTTTTTCATCAGGATTTCTCATTTTCCAAGAACAGTATCCAATCAGAACCTGTCTTTGTTGCTCAACATTTAATTGCATAGTCTTCGGTGCAAAGCTAGATAGGAGAGTAAATTATTTGACAGGGTGAGGTTGGGTTTCTGTGTGGTACAGAGAGTGATCTAAATAGATGTGCTTTTGGTTTTAGTTGAGTGAATTTACTAATACAAGGAAAATAAAAATAAAAGAATAAATAGGCAGTAAAAGACAGATCAGCAGACAGGTGGCGTCAGTACATCAAACCAAAGAGTAAAACTCTCAGAAAGTACTGAGCTCCCATTCCAGAGAGCCCCAGGAATAGCAAAAAAGAGTGGGAGTTTCCTCTGGTGAAATTTCCAAGTATAATAATAATAATAATAATAATAATAATAATAATAATAATAATGATAATAATAATAAAATAACTACAGAAAGGAAACTTCAGCACTTGGGAGGTAGAGGGCAGGTAGATCTCTGTGAGTTCAAGGCCAGCCTGGTCTACAAAAGGAGTTCCAGGACAGCTAGGGCTGTTACGCAGAAAAACCAAAACCCTGTCTCGAAAAAACAAAACAAAACAAAACAAAACAAACAGACAAAAAAAAAAAGAAAAGAAACTTCAAGGGATCGATCAGTGAGGCAGAACAAACAGCAGGAATTCCTGATTGACAGGATCCTCTCAAATCTCTCAAAGTATATGCTTCCAGCTTCTCTTTTCCAATATAGGTTGTTTTGTTGTTGTTTTTATTTTTTGTTTATTTGCTTTAAGAGGATAAATGATAGTGACCTTTGTTTAAATGTCTCTCCTAATTCTTCTCGAGGATATAGTGTTATTAATACTGTTACATGCTTGGTGTTTTTACCTCTCCTTTTCAGTTAGGAAATGGGTTCTGGAGGACCCTTGACATAAACACATTCATATCCTATCCTGAGAGACTACTGATGCCCCTTTCTGAGTCAGCTCTTGGTTATCTCAAATATCACACCACATATATAGATTTGTACATTACAGGGACCTTACTTGAGGTAATGCCTCTTAACTGCTACTCTTAATCCGACTTTAATTATTTCTATACAGAGGGAAAATGTGCCAAGGTAGTTTGTTAAGAAGAGCTTATACAGAATTACCCTTCAGGAATAAGCTTTATTAGGAGAGAGGACCCTGGACCATGGGAAGGATGATTGGGTCTTGAAGTAGGGAAGCATTAATAAGGGACAGTACATTAAATTAGAAACAATATGACTGAGACATTAAAGGGAATGCAAAAGGCTTGCCATTAAAAACTGGAGAGGAATTTTATTAGAATACTAGCTTCAAGCCAGAGTAAGAGAGATCTCGACCATTGGCAGGATGATAGGCACGGAAAAGAATTGCCTTAGAAATCTCCCAAATTAAAGAAAAATGTTAGAACAATTCAGGGGCCATTTATTGTTGGACAGCATAGGAGACAAGGAGCTTGGAGGAGCCAGGTACTTGGGAGAACCATAAGCTGGAGGTAAGCTTGAGGTAAACTGGAGGCTCTGGCCATTGTATATCACAGCTCATTAATTGTCAGTGTTCAAGAGAGATGGGTGGTTTGAGAGAGATCACTGCATCAGTGCTTGGTCTGTTTCCTTTAGGTTGTGGAATCTGCTAGTTTAGCATGATCACTGTCTTGAAAATATGGTCTCGTGATCTAAGGGATATCTAGCATTGTTAACATTATTAGTCTAAAGAGTATTTCCAAGAAGATAGATGTTTTTAATAATATTGAAACATCCTTAAAAGATAAAGACTGAATTTTGGAAGACATGTTATGATTTTTCTTATGAGAGACAGATGCTCATATATGTATACCTATACATATATATGGATATATATATATATTAGAAATCTATGCTAATGAAATGAAAGTCTATTTCAATTTGTCTGTAGTTTTATTTTATTGAAATAATCACTAAAGCCTACTATATTCAATTAAGAATAAGTTCTGAAACTAGTTTGTGATTATTATAAACCTATCTTAGTAACCACAGTAGGAAGCAATGATAAGGAGTTTAAAAAATAAAATATTCACAAATAGAGTGATGTTTTACCTAATACAGGGTCTCAGTAATTGTGGTATTATTTTAGACATTCAAAAGACAATTTGAAGACACCTGTATTTTAGGAGCCTGCAGATGCAGTTCAATCTGAGAAGTGTATGACAAGGATTCACCAACCTAAAACTGGATTTGCTACCTATTTCCTGTAAACCCAGTAATAACAGGTAGAGACAGGAGAATCATGAATGCTATGTCATCCTTTGTTACAGAGGAAGTACAGGCCAGTCTGACCTATATGACCTGTATGAGACCCTGCCTCCAAATTTAAAACTCAAAAAACTTGTATTTTATAGAATAGGAATTGCTTTCATTTATTTTTGTCATTCCTTCAAACTTGACAAAGTGAGAACCCAGTCTTTTTAATTTAAGCGTCAAAACTTTCCTCAGTGCTGCATTTCCTGGTATGGAGCATTAGTGACGAGTTCAAGTCACAAAGATAGAATATTGAAAAGATAGCAGGTTGGCCCACTAGTACATGTCTCTAGCAGAAACTATTCATAGATTGAAGTAGGAGGATTATGAAATCAAGGTCAACCTGCACATTTTAGTGAGATCATGTTCTTTAAAATACACAGCAAATAATAGATAATCTGAATATTATGAATATGTAAATATGTATTTTAAAAATTATAATAGAAGATAGAAAAGTTAATGTGAAAAGTACAAAAGGAAAGTTTTATTCATATTATAATAAATTTATTTATATACTTGCATTTGTAAATTTTGCATACAATAAAACTGACTGGTGTAGTTAATTTAGTACCAGACATAATTTAAGGTCTTGGTGGACATACAGATTTACCCCAGTAAGTCATGTACTTAGCAGCAGGGTAACCATTTGAGATCAATAGACCCAGATCTTTTTGGTTTAACACTGAAAATTGTGCTCCCAGAAACTCCTCAGTCCAGGACAAATTTCAATGAAATTTCAGCCCTTTCATTCTGACAATGGTCTTGGTAATGCCCTAATTTATATTAATATGGTTTCCTCATTGATTATGGTGATGTAATATAACATTAACCACTAGTAATCAGTGGATTCCACACTGGTTGCTTTTGTTAAAATTTTCAATTTATTTATTTACGTGTGTGTGTGTGTGTGTGTGTGTGTATGTGTGTGTGAGAGAGTGTGCATGTTTGTGTAGGTCTAACTCTGTGTGTGTACTAGAGAGACAAGAAGAGTGTCTGTTCCTTGGAATTAGAATTACAGGTGATTGTGAGCATTCTAATGTGGGTTCTGATAAATGAACACAGTATTTTGTAATAGTAGCAAGTACTCTTAATTGCTGACCCTTTTCTCCATCCCCAAGCACTCATTTCTTTCTTTGATCTAGTTCACAGCAAGGCAAAAGCTCAGAAATATCAAATTCTCTAGGGGTTTGGACAACATTCTATCATTTGGCTGATGAAGCGGAAGAGATGAGTTCTAGGACTGCCAACATTTATATTATTACAGCCACAGGCAGCAACTCTGGTCTTACAAAGCCCTTTAAGGTAGATACTGTCACTTCCAGTTTAGAGGAGAGGGAATTAAAATTGCTCACCCCACCAACCAAAATTAGAAAAAAAATCAAGGGCAAAAAGAAAGAACTAGAGCTTCCAGATGGTGAATGCAAGCCTTGTTTCTCTGGCATTTATTATTCAGAACAGAAAACTGTGAACTCTCTTCTCAGAATATTTAATCTCTTGGGTTCTATGAGATCATGTTCTCCTGGGAAACAGGCTTCTCTGTTGAGACATATTTTTGATAACTTATGTTGATTTCATTCTTATTTGTTTAAGTTTTCTGCTGAAGTTAGTAAGTTTAAAACCTCTTAATTCCTGGTTAATTAGTCCTTGAAACTTCTTTTCCTAAAATTTCATTGAGTTTAACAAAATAACTTGAGATGGAAGACATTACGGTATGACTACCATTCAGAGATGAAAATAAATCAATCAACACCAATTTTGAAGCAATTATTCAGTTTCAGGCACTTTATTTTTAGAGCTGCATTGTGATTCACTTTTATATTATAATCAAATGTCAGTGATGGATATTTCTGAATAACACATTAGGTAAAAGATGTTATTTCAATTTTTCTTAAAAAATTCTTTATCATCCTCCATAGCTCTGTAACATTTTAATATAAACTTAACATAATGCCAATAAAATCTTTAATTAATTTTTCTCACAATGCAATACACTACCCAAAGCTGGATAAAGTATAAATATACTTTATAAAATATAGCCCTTGAGCTGTAAAAGTTTTATTTGACCTGCCCAAACACGTGCATGCATGTAACATGCTCCTATCAGCCAAAGGCTTAATCATAACATTCAGGGATTCAAATAAGCAATATTGAATATAAAAATACTTCATTAAATGAAACAAATACTTTTGAGAAATCAAAGCCTTTATCTATCAGTAGTAGATTTTTTATAATAGTGCATTTTATTTTTGCCAAATAATTTATATTAAAAATATTATGTTAAATATTAGGTAAGAGAATTAACTGATTACTGTAAACTAGCATTGAAATACATATAAAAGCAAGAGTGACAGAATTAAGAATATACCACTAGTTACAGATTTACCAGCTAATTTTAAGTGTTTACATCAATGTATGTATTTTCCTTTAAAGTATATTTAGTCATCTAATTCTGAAGCACTTCTTCAAAGTTTTATCCCAACAATTAATTAAATAGTTGAAAATAAGACCAATAAGGTTATAATCTTTACCTTCAGAAGAATTCCAGTATGGCAGCTGCTGTTTGTTAGAACACAAAGAGAAGGAAACACTCCAGTGCTGTTCATCTCACAAGAGGAATCCTACTCGATTCTAACATGAGATGACAAATGGCATCACAGGTGAGATAGCATTTGCTTGGTGCAGGGGACATCTTGGTGCATGACATCTCAGCACAATATATAGCAAAGTCAGTGGGGAACAAGAATACAACGTCAGGAACATATAAGCCAACAGAGTCCTTGACTACTCTATGATGTTTTTCAAAATATGCAAATTGGAGATTGCTACAGACAAGGTAAAGACAATGCTTGGAATCCCTGATTGGACAATTTATATTCAGTTATGAATGGCAGTATCAAATTTTTGCTTTAGATAGGGTACTTATACAGAGAAAAATACTTTTAAGGAGGAATATGAGAGAGAAATTCATTTTATGGGTGTTTCTGTGTGATAGTAGCAAGTGGTAGAAATTTAGTTAAGATGTGTTAAAGATGGAAATCTGAAAACTAAATAAAAAGTGAAGAAGAGAAGCCATTTTTTGATGTGCTGTGATTAAAGGCTACACCAATTTAGTTAAATAACAGAGTTAAGTTCTCTCTAGGGTTCATGCTATCTCCTAACGTGGCTTTAGAGCATGGAACATTGTGGAAAGCGGTCAGAAAGATAAGGATAAGGGCTGTGGCATGCCATCTTCTGGAAGACACATAGGTATTGCAATCTGTGGATAACCACACTGGGCAGACCAGTATGGAAGCAGGGCTCAGGAGACCCCTACTTACTACTGAACTGTTTCCTATGAAGAGATTCAGAGAAGGGGGTTTGCCAGTGCCTTCGGTTGTGTACCCACTGGTGATCCCACTATAATCCAGTGGATACTCCTAATCCAGTGGTCACAGAAATACCTCTAGTTAAACCAAACAGGTCAAATAAGTGACCAACAATCATGAATCTTTAAAAGGGTCAAGAGCGATGTAGCACGATCTCTAATTGATTTTATTAATAAAAACCCAGAGTCAGATAACAGTGGGTGAAAATGAAAGTTCGGGCAACATAGCAGCCAGCCACTAGTTCTTAACTGCTACTAAATCCTCAGACCGAATGCGATATCCTGTCTCTAGAAGTCCTCAGACAAAATGCCATCTTTATGAAACTTCAGAGTGAATCCTGAGCTCCTGTCTTCTCCAGCCTTATATTCCTCTCTCCACCAAGCCACATCTCTTCCCATCTCCAACTCCCTAGTGCTAGGATTAAAGATGTGAGCCACCACCGCACCGCTTGGCTCTGTCTCCCTTTAGACTGATTTAATCTCATGTGGCCCAGGTTAGCTTTGAATTCATAGAGATCCGTCTGCTTCTGTTTCCAAGTGCTGGGATTTAAAGGTGTGTACCACCACTGCATGGCCTCTATGGTTAACTACTGTGGATAGCTCTCCACTGTGATTTTCAGGAAAGCTTTATTTGTTAAAACATAAACAAAATATCACCCCAAAGAGTGATTGCATTAATATGTGGAAGATAAAGCAGGTGGGAAGAGAAATCTGAATGCATCATATAAATGTACGCAAATGTCAAACATAAAGTTAATAAATAGTCCAAATAGTATGAAAATCAGCTGGAACTTAATTGTGAAAATCTTAATCCAAACATTCAAAATAAGAAATACAACGCATAAAACAAGCACAGGGAGCTAGGTTCTTTGCTTTCAACCCATGAACAATCAAATCAGATGGATTCCTGATCTCAAGTTTACTAAACAGAAATGATACTGGACAGGGAGAAAAGGAAGATGTTAATAATTGGTGACTGATAAGTACTCCCAGGAGAGTTAAAGGGGGAAGGTGACTTCTTTTCTGCATTATTGGGATATGGAGTATAAACAGTGATGGGAACTCCCAGTATAGCTGATTGACAAGAAACTGTTCTGACCTAGGAGTATTAGTTTTATAGTCCTCAATGTAGAATTTGTAAACGAATCTGGTAATTTATGGAAGTACCCAATATGCAATACAAGAATCAAGCAAGAAAAAGGCAGAACTGTGAGAAATAAGAACAGTTGTAGATGGGAAGAGAAGGAGAAAACTACAGTCTGTCTATTATTGATGACTATATAGTAACCTATAGTTTTAATTATGCATTATATTTTAAAATAAGTTGTACAAACATAATACCTTAATCAAAAGCAGAAATATAAATATGTAGGAAGAAGAGCTGCTTGTTTATCCTGGCTGTCCAGAACCAAAATCATCAAACAGAAACTGTATTAATTAAATCACTGCCTGGCCAATTAGCTCTTTCTTCTTGTTGGCTAACTCTTACATCTTAATTTAACTCCTCTCCATTAATCTGTGCATCATCACGAGGCCATGGCCTACCAGTGAAGTTTCAGCATGTCTATTTCCAGTGGCGGCTCCATGGCATCTCTGTGATTCCGCCCTTCTTTCTCCTAACACATAGAATAGCTTTCCCTGCCTAGTTCTGTTCTTCCCTCCATTGGCTCAAAGCAGTTATTTATTCATTAACCAATAAAAGCAACACAAAAGGACCATTACCCCTTTTCTGTTTAAACAGAAAGGAAGGCTTTAAGTTTAACATAATTCAAATACATATAACAAACAGGTATCAAGCAAGAATTATAATTACAATATTTATATCTACTTTATGTTCTATTATAACTAGTGAAAACTATTACTATAAATTCTTTAATTCCATCCAAGACTCCAGAAGGATATATTACCTAAGTAAACAGTAAATACATTGCAATCAACTTCAAAAACTCTAAGAATGACAGAGACATCTTGCTACCTGGACAGTCACCCAAAGTTCTTCTGTACTGTTGGGGCTTCCATATTCAGCCTACAGGCCCATAGCGTCTATTAGACTTTTCACATAGCAGGACATTTCAAAGACAGTTCTGCCTATATTGGCCATTTGTCAGTATCCTCTTTTGTCTGTGTCTTGCAGATTGTCTAGTGGACTCTTTCATGAATAAGGAACCTGAATGATCATCTCACAAGTTCAGCAGTCATTTCTCTGTGGGTCCTGCATGTCTAGTTCTGTAGTGAAAGGGGAGCAGGCCTGCTTTTTGTCTGGCCGGCTCCCGCATGGCTAGCTTATACCC
>LOEQ01005194.1:188497-203172 GCA_001685075.1 Bramus lutescens
TGGAGTACTACACAGCAGAAAAAAATAACGACATCTTGAAATTTTCAGGAAAATAGGCAGAGCTAGAAAACATTATTTTGAGTGAGGTAACCCAGACACGGAAAGACAATTATCACATGTACTCACTCATATTTGGTTTTTAAACATACAGCAAAGAAAAGCAGCCTACAAACCACAATCTCAGAGAATTCAGACACCAATGAGGACCCTAAGGGAGACTTTCATAGATCTAACCTACATGGGAAGTAGAAAAAGACAAAATCTCCTGCATAAATTGGGAGCATGTAGTCCTTGGGGCAAAGGTTGAAGTTGGGAGGGGAGAGGCAGGGAGGGGAGCAGAGACAAATGTAGAGCTCAATAAAAATCAATAAAAAAGAAAAAAGTTCTATGCTCTATGGCCTGAGCATATTTTAATTAAAATACTAATATCTTAATGAAAAAGACTAATATGTGAGATTGATTCATTTTTTTTATTTTTTTAAGTAGATAAGAAAGCATACTCCAGAAAGAGGTACTGTTAGGAAGAGAAAAAGTTTGGGAAGCAAATGCAGAGATTACACCTGGTAGATGTAGAAAAAAATACTTCTTGGAGACCTTGAATGAAAAGACAAGAAATTCATCCTTAATTTGGTCAATATTGAAGAGCTGGGAAGTGTGTGAGCAGGTTATTGTCAGAGCTATAATTTAGGAAGATTAATCGGGCTGCAAAATGTTGCCTTGGAGAGAGAGAAGGCAGCAGACCAGTGAAAGGCTATTACAATGACAAAGTAGAAATGTGCAAAAGGCTTATATTAGGGTAATGCAAGAGAGAAGGAATAAAATAGTAGGGGGCTAAGGATGAAGAATGTGGTTTAGGAAAGACATCAGAAAAAATGGGCACAAATAGAAAATGAACTTATTACTGGTGCCAGTGGCATATGCCTTAAGAAAAGGGTGACAAATTCTATTTGACTATGACAGGTTTGTGCTATTGATGACTTTTGACTGAGATCTGTAGATATCTCTAACAGTCATTGAATTGATATACAGGACTGTGGGTAGCAAAAGCAAATAATTTCAATAATGGAAGATACAAAGTTCTGATTGTGTGTACATGTTATTAATAAGTAGCTCCCTTTCAAATTATGGGTATTCCAACATTTGAAATCAAATCAATCATTTGAGGTAATACAGAGTCTTTCAATGTTCCAGGAATTCTACTTACAACTCTGGGGTCTCTTCACAGCTTGGATTTACTTTAATAACTATCAAAATTCCCTTACTTGAAACTTTGCTTATCAGAAAACTTGAAAGTTGGGCAATTTTCCAGTTCAATTTGCAAACCCAAAAGTTGTGATCTGCTTTCTGAATTTAGGTGCTCAACCTAGCAAACAGGAATAGATATACTGCCCATTAATCTTCATACTCAACTCAGCTGTTCTTTCTTCCTTAGAGCAAAATGATTTAGAGTAGTAATATGAAAGGAAATGAACTAACATGATATAAAAACCAGTGCATAACTTAGAACCTTAACTAAGTTCCGAGATGCTGCTGATTACTTTCTGATCTCATTCTTTATTTGCAAATGCCACTGCCTCATGGCCACTGAGCTATTATTATATTATTGCATCATTAATCATTATAGGAATCCCAATAGAGCTCCAGGATAAACAGAAGTATGCTCTATCTTTCACTAGTGCATTGTAAAGTCTCTCCTTTCATTCATTGCATTTTGAGGCTTGCATTAAATAACACTCATTTCTAAAATATTTGAATACTTTAGAAATGTTTTCTGATCACTGGAATGAATGAATATCTCTAGGGGAAAATTAAGAAATATTTAAACTACATTGCAAAGTGAGTTTATGGATAGCAATATAAATTTTCATATATATACTATATATTTGAATAGAATAGGGTGTAAGAGTTTAAATAAAGTTATATTTATATGCTGAACAAATTGGTAAAATTACAATATACAATGAGGAAATTAATATTGCAGATTACTTTACTTTTTATGTCTTATGAAATTAAAGTTTTTTAAAAAATTTTTCATGAAGTAAACCAAGTAATTTATTAAAATACTGTGGACCATTTTATTTACAAAATATTAACAAGATCATGCTATGTACTCGGTAAAAAAAATTAGGCAAATATGATGTATTAACAAACTGAATAGGCAGAGACTTCTTGTACCAAAAAATAATGGGCACTAAACTTAAGATGAACTGAATAGGGTTGGGAGATAATTCGGTCCATAAAGTACTTACCATAAAATTATAAGGATGTTAGCCCAATTTGCAGCAACTACATAGAAAAGCTAGATGTCAGGATGGGTGCTAGTCAACACAGCACTAGAAAGGCAGAGATAAAAGTGTCTTTGTGACTTGCTGGCCAGACAGAATAGCCAGAGTCACTTGTGAGAGACTCTCAAAAACACAGTATGAATGCCTGTCCTGTAAAGTGCCTGAAGTTGACCTCTGGCTTCCACATATAGATGCACATATGTGAACATACACATCTGCATATGAATGCATTCACACATGTACACACATATACACACAGAAGAAATATAGCATCATTTATAAAAACCCAGTAACAGACACTGAGTAATCTGCAGATAAGAAAAAGCAAAGCAGCCAGCCATTGGCTCTTACCTCTACCTCGAACTGAAATGGCAACCGTGCCTCCATGAATCTCCAGAATGTAACTGAGCTTAAGACCTGTCTCCTCCCACCTTATACTTCTCCCACCTTATACTTTAGAAATGTTTTCTGATCACTGGAATGAATGAATATCTCTAGGGGAAAATTAAGAAATATTTAAAACTACATTGCAAAGTGAGTTTATGGATAGCTGGGATTAAAGGCATGCACCAACACCACCTGCCTCTATGGTTAACTAGTGTAACTGCTGGGATTAAGGCACATGTAACCAAAGGCTGGCATATATGGCTAGCTAGTATGGTTGCTTTGTGCTGACCTTCAGGCAAGCTTTATTTACTAAAACACAAATAATATACCACTGTAAAGAAATAATATATATTAAGAGATTTTTAGATACCTGGATGAGTAATAAAGTAGTAAAGTGAGTTAAAAGATATTATTCATTTATCGGACATAAAAATGTGATCTTAGATGGGTTAATGACACTAAGTCTTATTAAGACCAAACTTTATAGCATGAGAGAAAAGTGATTTGACTGTGTAGATAAAGGTGTTGGGCTTCTTGTTTCACAAAGACAGTGGGAAATGAAATATTACAAGGGAAAGACTTATTTCACCATAGATAGTTTTTGCTTGTGAACACAAATTTATTTCTGTTCAGTTAAATGATTTAATTTAAGATTTTCTATTGTTCTAAAGGAGGAGTTAATGAACTATACCTATTTGCTGTATTTTGCCAATGACTTATTCATCTAATTGGATGTAAGACCCACTTAATAGAATGTAATCCAAGCCTGGTATTGTGAACCTAGACAAACTCCCATGGATGGAGAGATCATAGAATGCAGAGGAGAACCTACCACTATCATTTTCCTAAACTGATATAATTTTTAACTTTATTCTAAATGCTGATCCTTATGCCCATAGATACATGAAGATCTCATTCATCATCAAAGATGAAGGGAGGACATGACAGAGGTTCAACAATGTTCAAAATTCAGAGAAAAATTACTGTGAGGTGTCCAGTTACCTCTTCATAAAGCTTAAGTATCATCACTAAAGATAGGGTAGGAAGATTGTAAGAGCCAGAGGGTCAAGTCATCTGTTATTAGCTAGTATCTTTTAGACCTGATAAGGATGCTGGATCCATGAAATAACAATATGGTGACCTAAATAAGACCTGAATAATAACAGTTTATGTACACTGAGAATGGGAGAAATTACAACAGGTTCGACCCAGAGATGACAATTTTCAGCCAATCAATGCTGTGAAGAAAATCAAATTAAATTTCTGTAAATGGAGACTGCTCATTCATTTCCTGGCTGGCCAGACCCAAATAATCACACAAGAAACTATATTAGTTACAACACTTCTTGGCCAATTACTCAGGCATATTTCTAGGTAATTCTTATATCTCGAATTAACCCATTTCTATTAATCTATAGCCTAATATACATATTGTTGTTGCTTACCAGAAAGATTCCAGGTGTCCTTCTACTTTGGCAGCAACATGACATTGCCTTGACTCCACATACTCTCTCTATATATCTCTGTTCAGATTTCCTGCCTGGCTTTACTCTGCTAAGTCATTGGCCAAAATAGCTTTATTCATTACCCAATAAAAGCAACACATATGCAAAAGGGCATCCCACATTATTCCATATTTTCTGTCTAAAAAAAGGAAGGTTTTAACTTTGACATAGAAAATTACATATACAAAACAGTTATCAAACAAGAATTATGTTTACAATATCTAGTCCATTTATACTTGACAAATTAAGGAAAATATTCTATCATCTATCTTTGTGAGACTAAAGTTTTATATCTAATTTATCCTTTATCATAACTAAGAAAACTATAAATATCTAGTTGTCAACTCCATCTAAAATCTTGGAAGAATATAATATTACCTAAGTAAACAAGTGGTAAATTGTAAGTAACTTCCAAATTTCTAGAAATGACAGAGACTTCTTGCTGCCTTGATAGTCACTCAAAGTTTTTCTGAAGTGTTGGGGCATCCATCTTCAGCCTACAGGCCCATAATACCTGGCAGACTTTTCAGTGAAGAAGGGAATTTGAAGAACTGTTCTGTCTTGCAATGGCCAAGTTCATCAGTTGGTTTATTCTGTGTCCTGCAGAATGTCTATTTCTTCTATGAAGAAGAAACCCTGAAGAACTGCTTCACCTTCTTTAGGCAAGTTTAGTAGTTATTTTTTATGAGTCCTGCATGTCCAATTTATACAGTATACCATCAAGCAGTCCAGGCATGAACACTTTCTTGCCCAAATGGCTAGCCTTTTCACATTGAAGGAAAATTCCATAGCAGGTTTCTTCAATGCCCATCAACCTGTTGTAGGATAACACTTGTTTATTCCTAGCTGCTCAGCCCCATAATACCTACACATATTAATTAAATCATTGCTTGACCTTTAGCTTTAGCTTCTTACCAGTTAGCTCTTACATATTAATTTAACCCATTCTTATTAATCTGTGTTTTGCCACTTCATGACTGTGGCTTACTGGCAAGGTTCTATCCAACATCTGTGTCTGGTGGGGCTACATGGATTCTCCACCACCTCTTTATCCCAGCATTCAGTTTAGTTTTCCCCACTTAGCTCTGTCCTAACTTGTTATAGTCTCAAAGCAGTTTCTTTATCCATTAACCAATAAAAGCAACACATACACAGAAGGACTTCCCACACCATTTCTCTTTTTCTCTTTAAATAAAAAGGAAGATTTTAACTTTAACATAGTGAAGTTACATATAACAAACAGGTATCAAGCAAGAACCACAGTTACATTATTTATATCTGCTTTATTTTTTCATCAGTAACTGTGAAAAATTGCAATTATAAATATCTATTCTTCAACTCTATCAAAGACCCCAGAAGAATAAAATAATGTTAACATGATTACATGCTAACAGGAAGTACATTGCAAGCAACTAACGGGACTCTAGAATTGACAGAGACATCTCTTTGCCTGGACTTTCATCTACAGTTTTTCTGTATTTTTGGAACATCCATCTTTAGCCTTCAAACCCATAGAATCCAGTAGACTTTTCCACAAAGCAGGCAATTTCAAAGAGAGTTCTGCCATTTTGTTGGTCACTTTCTTTCTTCTGTGTCCTGCAGAATGTCTAGCAGACTGTTTCATGAAGCAGTAATCCCAAAGAATCATTTCACCTTTCAAACAGTCCAGGCAAGAGAGGTTTCTTGCCCAAATGGCTAACCAACTCCTTAAGAAGCCTCTTAGATGCTCACCTTCCTCTTCAAGTAATTGGTGCTGCCAGATGTAGCTGTGTCTCATTGTCATGAAAAGTCCTAACTTCTTAAAATATTTAAATGCCATATTCTTAAGGTCTCTGAATAATTTGAAGATTACCTATCTAACTGAAATATATCTCTATACATCTAGAAAATCTAATTAACATGACTACAAACTTGACTATTATAAATGATTATCTATCAACCTATATTTATTAATTATACATTATATTTTAAATGTGCTGCATAAACAAATACCTTAATCAAGAGCAGAAATATACATGTAACAAAATTGACCTAAAACTTGTATGGATAAACCAAGATCCATACTAATGCAAATTATTAATATCTATATCGTATCCCCCTTTAAATGTAAACAAACATTTATAAACAATATTAGGGAATATGAGAATAGTTTTATCCAAACTGCTTCCTGCTGTTTGGGGGTCAATGTTAATCAAGTCTTTCATTTTTTGGGGGTGTTCAAGGCAAACATTCAGGAGGTATTGGTCCATCAAACCACACCAGTCTAGAAGCAATCCACAGGTTCTCATTCTCTGTGGAAACAAAAGAAGAACCTCTTTTCTAAAGCAACATATCCTTAGACCCAAATTTGGAAGCCATGAAATCTTTATAACATACATGGTGATTTAGCTTAGCAACACATACAATGAAATGTCTCTCTGCACTTAGCTCATTCACAGTCAAAAAATTTAGAGATACCACAATAATATACATAGTCCAGACTCTTTATGAATATTCCATCTATATGTGGCTTATTTTTCTCTACTCATTTTAATTTATGATCATCTGTACTTTCTCTCTTTAAAGACATTATCCCCCTTTTTAAGCATTAACTTTATTTTATGACTCTCTATATTCTTTTTTCTTCTCTTTTCCAAGACTGTGTACATTTATTCAACACTATGATTCATCTGAATTTGTCTTTATTGCATATCTATAATTTTTTTTACTGTCCAGGAGCACTTTTTTAAAATGCTAAGTGCTTCTTAAAACTTAATCTGTGCCATTACTAGGGTATATACAGTACTACCTACTCACTCTGCACAGCCCAGCATGGCAGAGCTACTTTCACCTCTGAGCCGTGTACACTGCCCCAGTATCAGGCACAAAGCTGGTCTCCATTGCCATCAATCTAGTTGCAGCATTCTGCTCACAAAACCCCATCCAAATGCTCTGTCTTTCAAGAGTCAGAGGTCACACTGGCAGCACAGCCCAGAAAGTTGGGATTTCCAAACTGCAGGAGCAACTTTTCTGCCTTCACTGAGTAAGAAAAACCTCTCTTAAAGGAGCTGTGGCACGCCACTAAAAAAAACAACAAGAAGCTGTGTTAAACTCTGTATTTTTGTGTCTAGAATTAAACTCTTTCTGGTTTTTAAGTGGATTTTAGTTTGCCCCGTTGGATGTCAATTTGTTGTGGGGGGCTGCTTTGATGTCCTGGCTGCCTAGCCATTAAATAACCAATCAGAAAACCATACCATTTGCAATACTGTTTGGCCAATAGCTTAAACCTATTTCTGGCTAAATTCATACTCTAAATTAATCCATCCCTATTATTCTTTATATGGCCACATGGCTGTGGTTTAATAGCTAAAGGTTCCAGTGTCTGTCTCAGGTGGCAGATCCATGGCTTCTCTCTGGCTCCACCCTTATTTCTCCCAGCATTCAGTTCTGTCTTTCCCACCTACCTAAGTTCTACCCTGCTATAGGTCCAAAGCAGGTTCTTTAAATCATTAATGGTAATCACAGCATACATAGGGAAATCTAACATCAGGAATGCCTCTAACTTCTTTATTACTTATAGTTATTGATTTAAAGAATTGTTTCTTCACTATACCTTTACAAGAAAAGGACAGAGAAAAATTTGCTTTCACAGTGTTTACTTATAATAATTCTTAGCCTACTAGAAGAAACCAGTGGACATCCCACCCACAGGGAAAGCTGTGCCAATGCTTTGTAAGTCCACCATTGAAAATAGTATGCTAACAATTTCCAAAGTCTATAATTTACCATTGCATGGATGACATTTTGTTATCTGACTCAAATGCAGATACTTTAGAAAGAATGTTTGATGAAGTTAAAAAAGTTTTGCCTAATGAGGATTACTAATTTCTCCTGAAAAAATACAAAAAGGAGATTCTGTCTATTACTAAGGTTACAAAATATATTCATGGAAAATTAGAAAACAAAAGGAACAGATTAGGAGGGACTGATTGTGGACTCTTAATGATGTTCAAAGATTTTTAGGAGACATTTTTAGTCTACAACCAGTGTTGGGGTAACACCTGATCTAGTAATTCATGTAATCAAACAGTAGATGGTGACAAATACTTAAATATTCTCAGGGAATTAACAACCGCAGCAGAAAAAGAACTGATAGTCGTTTAAGAGAAATTACAGGAGGCACCTGTAGATAGAAAGAATCCAAATCTTAATTGTATTCTAGTCAGATTGCTTCCAGAATTTTCCCTACAGGAATTTAAATATGGAGGGAATATATTATCTTAGAATTGATCTTTTTACCACATAAACAAAGTAAAAAAATTAAAACTTATTTGGAAAAAGTCTTTGAATTAATTATAAAAAGAAAATCGAGACTCATCAACTAGCCAGTATAAACCCAGCTGAGATTATAGGGCCTTTTACTATTGATAAAATTTAAAAAAGGGGAAAACAATGAACCTAGGCAAGGAGTTTGTGCTAATTTTAGGGAGAAATTAATAATTTCCCAAATGTAACAGAAATAACCTTGAATTACTTGTACATGATACACCAGTAACTGGAGCCTGTACATTTTAAACTGAAATATTATGTAGGCTCAGCGATTTAAAAGAGAGAAAGAGAGAGAGGCACACACAGAGACAGAGAGAAAGAGAGAGGGAGGGGAAACTGAATGGGATAATAGGTAGATTAGTGTGATCTTACTAATAATAATGTGAGAAATAGAGTGAATAATTGTGACAATTTACAGTGGTATATATTCTTGTATATATTACAAATTCTTGTATATGTTACAAATTCAAATTATGATTATTGTAATTGATACAAATTCAAATTATATTGAATATGTTTCTCTTTCTGTCTACAATATTTTTACACCTAGGCAAAGATATTTTGTCACATTGTATGCATGCATGTTTCTACCACTGCTTAAGACATTTTGTGTGTTGACACAATTTTAAGATATATTTATTATATTGTACTATACATTTCTACCTCCGATCAAGATACTTATATATTGTTTACATTTTGAGGTCACTGTCCTAATTTGTTTTACAGTTGTTTAAAGATTGTTTAATGTTTTAATATTAAGTCTTAGTCTTTAAGCTATACAGGCCTTAAGAATTATAGGTTAATAGTCATCCATGTTTGTCATATTTATAGTTAGACTAATCAGGTTCCTTATATACATAGAGATTGTATTCTGCCTGTATTGGTAATTTTCAACCACTTCAAAGAGCTGTAGAATATGACATTTAAATACTTGGGATTCTTTTGACATGAGACACAATTGTTACACCAACTGACAGTACCAATCTATTCCTGAGAGAATGTTGAGCACTGAATACACTCCACTTAGGCCTTTTTTTTTTGTCTTGACAAAACTGGCCTTTGAGCAAGGAACTGCCCATGGATCAACCACTGATAAATGTAAGATGTCTGGACAGGACAAGCATGATATAAGAAAAAAAAAACCTTAAATCTGAAAATAGTCTGTCAGTTACTCTAGGCCTTAGCCAAAGTTGGTTTTTTCAACATTACAAATGAGACTTTGGGTGATTTTTCAGGCAGCCACTTGTCTCTGTCATCTACTGTATATTTTGGGAGCTGCTTGTTATACTTCATACCTGCTCAAGTAATATTATCTCACTTCTCAGGTCTTTGATGTGGTTGACAATTAGATAGTTGTAGTTACAGTCCTCTTCTGATCTATCCAAGCCATTTCCAATACAAAACTTAGACTCCTTCAGATAGAATGTTTATTAAAACATTTGAAATAGTCCTTGCTTAGTATTGTTTATGCTAGTTGTAATTCTAAATTTATACTTCATATCTGTTTCTAGTGTACATAGTTTTGTATTGGGTTTGGAACTACCTTCTTTAAACCAAAGAGGGAAGTGCCATGGGAGCTCCTTCATGCAATATCCTTTAAGACACCAACCCCCTTAGGCATGGTCTCTTATGCTATAAATGCAGCTTTAAAGCATGTGCTCTCTTACTTCCAGTTCTTACTTCTAGCCGCTAGATTTGGTTCCTGTCCACAAGTTTTTTTCTTCTGTGGAAACAAAAGTAGAACCGTTTCTCCAAAGTAACATACTTAGACTCCAATTTTGAAGTCAAGATACCTTTAAAGTATATATGTTTGTTTTTCTTAGCAATCCCCAGAATCAAATGTTTTTTCAGAAATTTACTCATTTATAATAAAAAAAATCCAAAGAAAACACAATAGTATACATAGTCTTGTCCATGTGTATATTCCATCTTTACATGGCTTTGTTGTAGGAGGCTTGCTTGTTTCCTGGCCACCCAGAATCTCAAAATAATCACACAGAAATTGTATTAATTAAGTCACTGCTTGGTCCATTAGCTCTAGCTTCATATTTGCCTACTCTTTCATCTTGATTTAACCCATCTCCATTAATCTGTGCATCAACACGAAGTCATGGCTTACCAGCAAAATTTCAGCATGTCTGACTCTGGAAGTGGCTCCATGAATTCTCCTTGACTCTGCCTTCTTCCTCCCAGCATTCAGTTTAGTTTTCCCCACCTTAGTTTTGCCCTGCTATAGGTCCAAAGCAGTTTCTTTTTTCAATAATGGTAATCACAGCATATATATGAGAATCCCACATCATGATTTATTCTTTTTAAAACTGTATTACATTTAATATTTATTTTATTATCTTTCCTCCTTTAATCTATGACTTCTGTACTTTCTTCTCTCTCATAATCCCATGTATATTTATCCAACACTGTGACCCATTCTGGATCTAATATAAAATTCAATAACACCTAGAAGAAAACTAATAGTCACCATGGAGATTTACTGGCCTTTTGTAACATGAGGGCCTGCTTGTTGGGGTTTATGTCCTTCCCAATTCCCACAGCTGGCAAGTCCCAAAGAAAATCACACAGAGGTCTATATTAATGATAAACTGATTGGGCCTTTAGCTCAGGCTTCTTGCTAACTCTTAAAACTTATATCAAGTCATTATTTTTATCTATGTTAGCCACATGGCTCAGTACCTTTTTTAGCGGGGCAGATCACACCCTGCTTCTTTGGTGGACTGGGCAGGAGTGGGGAGGAATGGGATTCCTCCTTTCTTGAATTCTCCTGTTCTCATTGCCCTGCTTCTACTTCCTGTCTGGTTGATTCGCCTGTACTTCCTGCCTGGCCAATCAACGTTTATTTAAAGCATGATTGACAGAATACAGACAATTCTCCCACACCACCTTGTATGCAAAAGGATACTGATTGGGATTCTGCAACAAAAGACCCAAGTATACTGTGACAATTATAGTTCATTTAGAGCTGTGATTTTATGCTACATATCCACTATAATATTAGAAATTTAACTCATTTCTATTAATATGTGTATTCCTACAAGGCTGTGGCTTATCAGAAAGGTTCCAGGCATCCTTCTACTTTGGCAGCTACTTGGTGTCTCCTTGACTCTGTCTACTCTCTCTATATATGTCTGTTCAGATTTCTTACCTAGCTTTATTCTGCTAAGCCATTGGCCAAACAGATTTTATTCATTATCCAATAAAAACAACATATATACAGAAGGACATCCCACATCAAATATCCTCTATAGATGGCCTTTTGATAAGTTAGTCAATCCCTACTGGCTATGCACACACATCTAAATATACAGGTGCAGCAATAATAATTATATAAGAAAAGGTCATGAGCTTAACATTTTTAAGCTGTTGTTGGTAATTAGAAGACATAGTATTTTTTTAAATTCCAAAGGCACTGAAGTGATGCTCCTTCAATAAGCTCATGTTCATTTTTAAATAGTCTGCTTTTTATTTTAATCTTTTCTATCAGGACCCAATTATCACTAGAAAACATGTTATAAACCACTTTTTTGTGGTGTTGGAGATGAAAACCAAAGGCCTTGCTTTTCTGACCAAGTAGTCTTTTACCATTAATGCTTTTCCTCGGCACCAAATTAAATCTTTAGCAGTGCTCTACGATTATGTTCTTAGACATAATTAATAGAGATTTACTAAATTCTAAATTAGGAAATTTAGAATTTAGAATTTTCTAAATGCTAGCCAGGAATTATGTGAGATAGGTGAAATATTAGCCTCAAGAAAGAAGATAGGGAAATGTGTCTATTTTGAATGCTAACAAACATTTACTTTAAAAACAATGAACATCTTAATGAAGATGACTGAGGCTACAACTTACTTGCCACTGTCATGGCCATTTTGGCTATGTTTCATTTTTCCATATGAAAGATAACCTATCTGAGTAAAAAGCCCTACATGAAGTTCATATTAGGCATTGTGCCATGTACTTAAATAAATTCATGTAATGATGGTCTGTCTAATGGTATATAAACAAATGTTCCAGGAGAAATTTTTAAGTCATATGCTTGAAAAGAAAAATTATTCTCTTATATTTTGACATTTGTTCATACTTTAAGTATACATAGACAGAAGAACTTCTATCCCACCATCTTCTACATATTACAAAGAAACAACACAATGCAGAAACATGAAATGTCTATTAATCTTCTTAACCAAATATATCATATTAGAGTGGATATGTAGCATGAAAACATCACTCTGTAGTATATTTGGCACAGCATATTGGGGTCTTTTCTTGCAGAATTCCAATCATTAACTTTTTGTATCCAAAAAGCAAAGGCACTCTTAGTTTTCCTATAAGTGTTATTGAATTTCATATTATATTCAGATACTTTACATTTGGATAGAAACCAGGCAGTGAAATAAAAACCAAGAAACACAGAACAAAACAATAAGGTGCTTTCAAGTGTGAGGTTCTTCAATGATGAGTAGCTTTGTTGAAACAGAGACCTTTGAAACAACTTTTTATGTAAAAGCTTTGTGAATGTTCCTTATTTTAAAGAGTTTTCTGATTATTTTTTAAAATATGTTTGTAATATAAAGGCTACAAATGTATTGGTATCATAAATACAACCAAAGAAAGGATGAAGGGGAATGTATCCTTAATTACAAAAAAATTGTAGTGTGGAGGCTATTCCTATTCATTCCTCAAGACAATCAAATGTGGGGCATGCTCAAGTAGATTTACTTGTTTGTGAATTACTAAATACCATAGGAAAGACAGTGCAGGAACAAAACAAGTTTTTCCTTTCCTTCCCTTCATATTATATTCTCTCTCTCTCTCTCTCTCTCTCTCTCCCTCTCTCCATTCCTTCCTTCCTTTTTTCCTTCCTTCATTTCTTTATTCTGTCATTCTTTGTTGATCTTTCATTTTTTTCTTACTAAAAGAATAACCATTATTAAAATTACTGATCTGGTTTAAGAGAGAGGTCCACATTTTACTGCCTGACTCCTGTTACCTCACTCTGGCCTTTCACATGAGTAGTGTCACTGTGGCATCAATATTTCTGGTTTCTCAATTTAGATTAAGAAACAGAGATTTCTGTCCATATTTGTGATGAAAATGTGACATATATTGCACATATAAAATTTCTATACACACCGTACACAGAGAGGGTATATTGGCTTCACTTGCAAATATTTTTATTACTGTATGTGTATACGCATGCTGGACTATGTGTAGTGTTTGTGTACAGGAACCCAAAGAGGTCAGTAGGGGGCTTCAGGTGGTAATGGGTCATGGTATGGGTCCTGGGAAAAGTATCAGGGTCTTCTGTTAACACAGTAAGTGCTTTTAACCACTAAGCCATCTCATAATCCTTTCGCTTATTATTATTTTTTTTAATTGTGAGGTTTTTTTTGTTGGATGAAGGAGGATTGAGATTTTAAGGTCATTCTGTGCTATAGGGTAATACCTATAATACCTATCTTCAAAATAAATGGTATTTTATGTCATAATTCTTCTAAGTTCTTTAGTCACTAAAGTCTGTCTGGCCATGCATCTGATTTACCTGGATTGACTCAGAATAAATTCAGATTCCCAGGTCTCAAAAGCATAACTTTCCATTCAGTAGATCCAGCTTAGGTCTGCTAAATTTGTTATACTTCCACATTCAAATTCTGAGTTTACTATGGCTAGCCTTGCTCCATCAGGAATTGGGTGGCCTTCTTCTTTTTTTCCCCAGGTGAAAATTGCCCTTTATTTAGTAAGGGAAGGGTGGCCTTGCCAGATATAGATGGCTCAGAAGACCGTGAGCTGTCCTCCTGACCTGGTTGTCTCAGCAATGAGACAGAATGTCTGAGGGACTAGAGCATTTTTTTTCTGGATTCAAAAAAGAGGTGAGTTGGGGTAACTACTGCAGAGTAAAGGATGATATTTCTCCATAGCCAAAAATGCTCTGGTGACAGAGGGGCTCTAAAAGTAGTCACATCAAGGGTCTAGTGGCCCTAGCATTGCTTCTGAGGCCATGGTACTTGTTGTAGAATTGGTGGCTCAAGAGAAGAGGTCTCCTTTGCTTGAGGAAGGAGCAGCAGCTAAGCAAGAGAGATCACAGTCAACACAGCCTGAATGGGGAAGCCTTGTGGACAGCAGGGCTTTCTTTCTTTCTTTCTTTCTTTCTTTCTTTCTTTCTTTCTTTCTTTC